>VAHF01000106.1:0-59025 GCA_008009225.1 Acer yangbiense | reverse complement strand
ACGTTATGGGACCGGACAATAGTTTCGTAACACTGCAGAACTGGGAGTTCCACGCCATTACTAAATTTTTTGAAATTGAATATGAGTTTTACTTTGAATAAAAAAGGCACCATTAATGTTAAGACATTACCGTTTTATCTTTTCCGATGATGTAGCTCCGGACATAACCGCCGGTTCTTGGTATGGTGGCCAGCCGGATATGTCTCAGAGCATGATTGTTCCATGTCCGCTGCCACACCCGAATCCTCCCGTCACCATAGGCGGCATAAACCCTATCAGGGGAGACTTCCAAGGCAACCACCATGGCCGTCTTTGTCTTCAGCTGCCCACACTCGGCGAACTCCGGCAGCTTCCATATCCGGATCACATTCGATTCCGACCCAGTGTAGACATACCCGTTGAAGGCGGCTATGGACAGCATCTGGCCATCCTTTTTGAGGACGGAAGAGACGCACCGGTAGGAGCTCTCGAGCTGCTGTTGCTGCTGGTGGTTGGCGGGGGTGGTGGTGGTGAAGGTGTACTGACGGTGGGGGGAGGAGACGGGGGAGGTGTGGAGGCTGGCGGTGGAGAAGCGGGGAGGGGTACTGTTGAAGGGGAAGGATGATGGAGGTGGTTCTTTGGTGGAAAGGCTTCGGTGGAAGAAGTTGTGGCGGTGGTGGTGGTGGTGGGTGGTGGTGGTTTGGTCGGTGGAGGGTCTAATGGCAAATGATGTGTTGGGTGGTGAGTTTGGAGAGTCAAGTGAGGCCATGAATTTTGAGAGAGTGAATATGGTGGTGGTGGTGGTGTTTTAATGGTGTGCATATATATGGAGTTTAGTTGGTGGGTAAACATTTAAATGCAATCTCATCTGCCACGAATTTTTCAATGATTTTTCTTTTCATACAATATGGTCATCTGATATTAATATAAATAGATTTTAATTTGGATTCAATTTGTGATATAGAAACTTGAGAATATCTAATTTTACTCTAAACTGATTTGGTTTATTTTTCCTTTAATTAATTACTTCATGAATTTTGTCTAAAAAAATGAAATTCCTACTTTTTACTTTACTTTCTCTCCCAACTAAGTTTATCTCTCCCTTTATGATAAGACGAGGTTGGTTCCGTGCTATGCTACTTACATCTATACAACAGGATTGTAAGTTCAAGTTTTTCCCCTTTCTCAAAACCCCGAATTATTGTAATATTTCAACTTTCTTGTTGTAGGAGTCTCTCTCGTACCACTTTCCTAACAAACCACCCTCTCAAGGACCAAGGTATTTATACAAAACTCATTATTGGCCACAAATTAAGAGTTGACTTTCGATCGGGGACTCATATGATCATATGTATGATCTAAAACTAAATGTCTTCCATGCTTCATTTCATTTCATTTCCTCTCTTTAATCTTTAATTAACTAGTTGATGAATTGAAACATTAATTAATTTGTAGAAAATTATAAAATTTTATCAAGACCTTGATAATTAAGTAGAATAACAATATCCATGAAACAAAACCCAAAGAATTAATTTGCTCTAGCTCCAAAAGTACTAGACATAAATAATAAAACAAGTAGTAATCAGAAAATCTATCTATTCTCCCAAAATTGCTCATCGATCAAGCATTATTCTGCTCCTAATTAGCAAATTTTTATAGTCTGCAAAATTATAGCAACCAAACAAACATCATTCAAAACTCATAAAATTAATAATCATTGATCAATGAAATGGATTGAAAAGTACTATTTGTTAATTTAATTACCGATTAAATGTAGTGCTGATATGTATACGATGAAACAGAAGCATAGTCAACGAACTCATCATTCAAGTTGACGAGCTCCTTGTCATAAGCCTCCCGTTTTACAGGATCAGAAAGTATGTCCCAAGCAGCATTCAATAGCATCAATGCTCCTGGTTCGGCAACAGAAGGATTTGCGCGACATGTAGCGCATCTATTTGCCGGATTAAGTAGACCAAACCTAAACTTGTATTGTTTCACGATCTCCTCAATGTCTACACCGATATGTCTGATTTCGAGCACAGCGTACCAGTTGTTGGCCTTCAAGGCTGTCTTGTGAATCATGTAGGCATTAATATAGATGCGGTGAAGGTGATTACGATCAGGGTATTTAATACCTGCGATGTTAATGGTGATGATTGCATAGTCAACGTTCTGGTGTTTGAAAAACTCTTCTGCGATGTCTATGCAGGTCTCCGCATCGGTGTTTTTGAGGCTGAGGCGCAAACGTTCGATAGTTTCATTGTCTACCTCGCTAAGCAAATAGCTCAAAGGAAGCATTATATAATGCTTCCCTAATTAACTTTCTCGAGAAACGAACATAAACAAGGTGATATATTTTGTTTGGTTTCGGAAAGGAAGCATTATATAATTCTTCCCTAATTAACTTTCTCAAGAAACAAACATAAACAAGGTGATATCTTTTGTTTGGTTTCGGAGATTAGTGAACGAATGATACAGGTACGGACTTATAGATATGTCAGTGCACCAAAGGCATGAAAAACATATTTGATTGGGTTACCGTATAATATCATGATAGCTATCATTGGATATGATCACGATGCATTGCAGATTTTATTTTGAAAATTTGTTTCCTATATATCCGGAGAGAGAGACTTTAAACTTATCTAATTGTGTTGGAACTTGGAAACTTTCGTTTTTTATTTATTTTTATTTTTATAAATTTTATTTATTTATTTATTTTTATATCGAATCTATCTTTAAATGACCAAAAATCAATAAGGACTTTAGATTAAAATTTCAATTTTTTGTTTTTTAAAAAGGAAAAACTTAATTTGAGATTTCGATAGGATTTTTTATTATAAAGAAATTACCCACATATTCAACCTTTTTCATTAAAAAAATGGTATGAAGCATGTTTCCATTTTTTTTTTTTTTTTTTAATCGTCTTTAGTAATTTTAATTAAAGATAATTTTTATTAATAAAAATTGCACCCTGATTATTAAGTAATCTAATTTATCAAACATCTCTAAATAATCTTTTCTGGATGTTTTATCAAACATTTGTTTCGTACATTCATACTAAAATTTTAAATAATTTGATTTTAATTTCTCAAAAATAATTTAAATAAATTTAAATATGAACCCCAAGTTCAGATTTAAACTTGAGCTCTCAATTTAATTTTGAATCTATTTATTCTAATTGCTTATACATTAACCCGGGTGATTGTTCCTAAAAAACAATTATGTAAATTGTAGCAAATAAATTATTCGTTCACACTAGAAATGTGAAATGTGACTTTTATTCATAAGCTATTATTCCTTGAACCGAATAAAAATATCATGATTATATTAAAAATAACGCTCGAGTTATATGTAATTCTCGTTATCTAAACAATATATATAGCTCCCAAAGAGTTAAATGTCCTTGAAGAGACAAACCTTTTAAAATGTATAAATTAATGAAATGTAATCTCCCCCAATGAGACTCATAAATTAAAGAGATCTCAATTTCTCATTCAATGACACATATACTAAATTTATAATTGTTGTCATGTATATTACGAAATGACGAGGATCTTGAACCACAAATATGGGATGACTAACAACATACAAATATTATCCAAAAAGCAAAGCTATATTCATTTAAAAACTTGAAATGTTTTCAACTTGTAGTGTAGATACATGCTTGACGACATCAAACGTTTTGGTTAAAATGATTATTTGTACGAAAAACAAGATAGTGAGATATACATTATCTCATGCGCAAATGGTTCACTACAGAAACCCGGTATTGATCATATACAAATATATTGTTGGATAAATAATATTAATATGGTGAGAATAATCCCTAAACATACAATTCAAACTCTCGTAACTTGTATTAAATGAAGTTACCATGAGCTTTATATGATTTAAAACAATCTGAACGAATGTGCTATAATTGTCTCAGTGAATATCTCATAAAAGAGTATATTATATAAATGATGTTATATGCCCTAGGGGCGTAGCTTAGTTGGTAGATGGACGAGCTTGTGGCTTGAATAAATGACTTCCAAGTCAGCGAATTGAATCCTACCAATAGCAAAAGCTTCAAAAAAATACCCGGTCTAGATAGATATATAATGTCAAAAAATATATTAACAAATGATGTATATGCATGTGTGTACCGAGCATAATGAAAATAGAATCCGAATTTAGTTAAGAAGCTTAAGGGAAAAATATATTTATTTTTGAGATGAGAATTTTCAGAGATAATAAAACAGTATTTTTATATTTTGAAACTAAATTTACTTTTGAGATTTATTCAAAAAAATTTAGCAAAAAAAAAAAAAAAAAAAAAAAAGAAAAGAAAAGAAAAAGAGAATTATTATTTCAACTTTGAGATGCAAATTATTAAGAACTCTATGAGTGTGTTTGGTGCGTGGGATAGGATTGGACTATTTTTAAGAGATTGGATTGGATTGGATTGGATTAATTTTAGTGTTTCCCGTGTTTGGTGCAACGTGAGATTGGACTAAATAATCCAATCATGTGTTTGGTATGTGATGGGATTGGATAAAGATAATGTAATAATAAATAATAAAAATATTAAGTTATTTAAAAAAAAAATCCGATTAAAAATTGGATCCATCTCTTTCTATCCTTTATCTAGATCTTTGATGTGTAAAATCGTGTTAACAAAACCTAACTCGCAAATGCACGAATCGTGAGATAAGTACAGCGACAAGTAGGGATCGTTCCCACGAGGAAAAGTGAATTATCGATTAAACAGCAAGTAGCAGTATCCAAGAGATTTGAGATTTATTGATTGATTGATTTAGAACCAAATTATCTAAGAAAGCAGTTAACAAGAATATATGAATGTGATTAAGAGATAAGAGACTAGGTAACCGATGTTCCCCATATGTAACACTCAATGTTAATCAACTAATTCCATTATACAAATTCAATCCAAAATTAGAGTTCATTCTTATCTTAAATATGGTATTAACTTAATTCCTAGGATTTAACCACGTGTTCTCAATCACAACTCACTATTGTCGAAGGTGTGAGCTATAATCAAGAACCTATTACGTGCAAGAATTATTGAATCAAAATTGTCTCGCATTAATTCCTATGTCAAGAACAATCATACTTATTCAATTGAAAGGTAATTAAGATTACCTATTTCGGTAGTGCAATCTCAATTTATAAATTATCAAAACCCTAGACAAGTATCAATTAATTTCAGTAGATCAATACGAGTCAAGAATCTAAACATATAATGAACTGAACAAATCTAAATCCAAATTGATTAATAAAGATATGGAGTTTGAATCATAACATGAACACTACATAGGTTCACATCGATCCCCTAGTATGGAGTTAGTTACACCTTATGGAAATGAAAAGACAAGAGATAGAAAAGATAAAACCCATTGAGACCTTCAACGAATTCTTCTAATCTTTGATGATGAAATCTTCTTCATCTTCAAATCTTCTATGTGTAAAGATGGATGAGAGAATTGTGTTATCAGTTGTGTTGTGAATGGTCTGTGGTCCAAGAGTGAGCGAGTGTTGAGGGACGACCCCCTTTGGTGGCTTGAGACCTCCCTTTTCTAGATATCTTGAAATTAGGGTTAAAAGAGGTTTAAATAGGTGTAGATGCTATGCCATGTCCTTAAACAACAAGGAAATCAATTCTCCTTTAGAACTCTACCTTTTTAGGATTCTATTTCTTTCCCAATCCACCCAAAATTGATTACTTATTGAAGGAAGATAAGGATTAGATGTCTATTTGCTTCCAAAGACTCTCACACAAGTCCAAGAAGGTAATATTTCCCATTCCGACAACTTGCAAAATAAATCTTGTAATTATTCGCGGATTTTATGACTGACTGATATGACCTTTGGGTACTAAAACAGGCATAACTTCTTCTAGAAAATTCCGATCGATGAGCCATAAATTGGGTTGGAAACTAGACTTTCGGGGCTTCAAATCCATAGGTTTCATGACACACAATTCAATTGGAGTTGAGAGATATGACCCTTGCAACATGGCTCAACTGCACAATCTCGGGATACCGCTGTGACTACTGCTGTGAAAGATACAACGGTCATCACATCGGTCTTCACTATTCTTGAGAGCGCTTTGGGTGCCGCTATGGAAACCCACAGCGGTTTGTAAGGCAGCTGATGGCAAATTGCATAAAGGTCTCTTGAATCTTCCAAAATCACTTTTTTCCTCTGAAATACTTCAAACATATCACTTGGATCCAAAAACCTGAAAATGCTCAAATACACAAATTAAAACCTTAAAAAACTCGAGAAACAAGTAATTGATTGGAGGAATAGGGGTAAAAAATATATACAATAAATTACCGATCAATCTTTCCTTCTCTTTCTCTCTCCCATCTCTTTTAGGGTCAGTTTGGTATTGCTTTTGATAAGTTAAAATCAACTTATTTAATAATTTTGACATAAAATTAAGTTTGGTAAAACTTTCAAAAGTGATTAATTGATAATCTGGTAAGTTCTGACAGTGATTTTAAGAAGTAGATGGGGGAGTTACTTTTTGAAAGTGATTATAGAATAATCCATTTAAGCAATTAATGAATCTTTTAAAATATCATTATTATCCTTATGAAATCAAATTAAAATCATTTATATATCTTATGTCATCTTAAAATTAAACATTCCAATTAAATATTGATTTGATTTATAAAATCTTATAAAAATATTTTTATTGTTCTTATGGAATTTTTTATCTAATTTAAATATTCTAATTAAATATTGATTTAATATATATAATTAATGAAAAAAAAAAATGAAATAAGGTTTTAAAATCATGTCTATTTTAGTCATTGTAACTAATGTCATCTTTTTTGAAATAAAATTACCAAACATATTGATAAGTCGATTTTTACGCTTTGCGTATCCCCTATTTTCCTCCATTTTGATCTCGTTTTCCTTGCATTTTACCATGTTTTTAATGTTTAAATAATGTGTTTGCAGGTCTTTTTGATCTAGGAGGAGTCTACGTGAAAACAGGGATTTTCCGGGTAAAGATGGGATTTTTTGGGTTAAAAGAGCAATTTTCAGATTTCGTCGAAGTGTATCACGTTATACAAAAAGTTGTACCACGAGCGTATAGCGAAATTCAACTTAGAAGATTCTGCCAACTTTCGCTATTCGTTTCGTCGAAGTGTACCGCGTTGCGTATAGCATTCTGGGAAGTGGAGACGCTGGGAAGTTTCGTCGAACAGGAATGTCTAAGTGTATCACTAGACAAAAACGTGTATAGCGAGTTTGTACAGTGTGTCCATATTGAGTTTCGTCAGACAGTTTCGTCGAAGCGTACAGCGAGACGTACCACGAGATGACATCCACTGCTTGCTTTTCACTATTTTTGGGACCCACTTTGACCTACCTTTAAATACAACTTTACCAAATTATTGAAGTGTGCTTCACAATTTCTAGATCTAAAAAAGAGCTCCATTCACGCCATCATCAATTTCTTCCACAAATTCATCCACATCCATCATCTCTTGACCATAAATCACCATAAATTCATCACCTACACTACATAACTTTCTCTTACACACCATACACATCCTTAATCAACACCTTGGAGTAGCAAAGGAAGCTTGGAAGAATCAAAGTCGTTGGAGCCTAGCTTGCAAAGAAGAAGTTCTACATCTAAGTTCATTTCTTGCAACTTATTCTCTTATCTTTGTGTATTTGCTATGGTTTACTTCAATTTATTATCTCAAATGACTTTGAGGTGTAATATGAGCTAAACACTTTTATGCTAGAGTTATGATGATACCAAACCCTTAATCTTTCATAATGACTTGCCTAATTTCTCTTAAAATGCTTGTGTTGTAATATGTATAGTTTGAGTTCTTAATGCTTTTGCTTGATTGATCATCTTGTAATTGTTATATTGGTTGTGCAAATGAACTTGTGAGGTGACGTGCTAAACGTTCCAGTCAAAATATCCACTGTATTTGACCGGAAAGTTGAGAGATCGCTAGGCTCGCATATAGGGATCATGTGTGTGTCCCACTGTGCTAGATTAGCCTGAGTATATTCTGTATGTTTGGGTGCGATTTCTATTGCTCAAAAGAGATTAAGAGTTAGTTAGAGGGGACACGAACCTATAACGTACACTTGCGTAATTTGAGAGATTAGACGGATCAAATTTTTAATTAGAAGGGTGCAGTGGATTCTAAATTCTAGCATTATTTCATCGAATTACAAATATTGTTTTCTTGTGTGATTTAATTAATTTGCTTAATACATGCTTAAAATTAGCTTTAGATTAATTTAGTGATAAGTTGGAAATCATTTAAATGTTTTGTTCAAATAGTACACGTGCATTCGAACACCAGTAATCATTAAATCCCTTAGTCTCTGTGGGACGATACCCTACTCTATTATTGCACTACATTTCGACCTCGTACTATTGCGAGCGTGACGGTTTGTAGCGATCACATATGTATATTGCTTTTGAGCTATACAGTAGTTTTAAAAGTACAATTAACCAAACATCTGCTGATTAACTTCATATTTGATTATTCCTTCAGCACAGCTAATAGTGATTATTATAAAAGTTACAGTAATACCAAACTAGCCCTTACTCCTTTCTCTGGAGCTTTCTATTCTCACTCTTCCATCTCTCTCTTCTTCTCCCTATTGCCACATTTTTTCTTGTTTTTTTTTAATTGATCTGGCCGTCGAGTTCCTTCTCTCTCTCTTTCCCTTTCTTCTTCTTCTTCTTCTTCTTCTTCTTCCCGTCTCTCATCATGGGGTAGTGGCGATTGTGGTGAATGGATTTCTTTTTGGGTTTAGTTTTAGGTTGGGGGTGGTTGCCGACGATGAGAGCTCTCATCTGCTGAGATGAGATTAGCTGATGAGGGTGGTTGGGTGCTTCCGGTTGTTGGGATGATGGTTGGATTTAAGTGTTGAATTTTTTTGGATTTACTTTTAATTTTTTAATTTTGGTTTTAGTTTGACTCTTTTTTTTTTTTTTTTTTTCAATTACTTAGAATCTGGTGTTGAATGGAGTTATAGGTGTGGGAGTTGGGTGGATTCGGTTTCGTTTTTTTTTCTTTTTCTTTTTCTGGTGGGATGTTAATTTATGGGTTTCTATTTCTTATTGGTGGTGGTGGTCTATGGGAGCTGATGTGGGAGTTGGGTGATGACTGGTGTGGTGGTCTATGTTCATCTGAAATTATTATTTTTTCCTGTTTTTTTAATTGATTGAAGAAGAAGAACAGCCAAATTTGCAGGGGATAAAATCATCTCGTTGATTCGGAGGGGTTTATTTTATCCTCCTCTGATGGGATAAAAAAAATATGGACTAAAATAGTCCCGATTGCCAGGCCTCACCAAACATGGGATTGGATTAAAAATAGTCCAATCCCAGTTCAATCATGTGCAACAAACACAACCTATAAGTACAGTATATTCATACAGATTTCAAGAAAGATCGTTGAGACTTTAAAATACTAGATATGTACCCGTCCCAACAATATCAGATTCAGATACTTCTCTACACATGCGTATGTAACTACGTAATATTATTCACTTTGCAAATGCGATCAAATATCATCGTGTATGTGAGATTATTACTATGCAGGTGCAATCAGATATCGCTGTAGGTGAGATATTTTTTTCCCTGCATGTGTAGTAGAGAAAATACGTTAGATTATCGAAATATCAATTTTTATACAAGATATTTTATAATATTTTGTTATATTATATAGTATTTACGGGAAATGTGATTTATTCACATAAATATATTTAATTAGCTCTACATAGTGGTGGCAATTCAGGCTAGGGCTGGCAGGCCAAGCCTGTTCGGCATGCCACACGGCCAGGTCATGCCTAGCACGACATAGCCCAATACCATGCTAGGCCCAAGCCCCTCTAGGGGCATGTGCTGTGCTGTACCACGAGTTTGAGGCCTGTGTGCCGGCATGGCCCGGCTCGTGTCCTAGCGTGCCGACCATTGGCCCGCTGAACATTAGAATATTTTAAATAAAAAAAATCAGTTAATTTTACCGTTGGGGGGCAAAAATTTTGAAAACAAAAATAAAAAAAATAATCCAAAATTACCATTTTCTCCCCATTTCATTTTTTCTATAAATACCCCCTCCAATAGTCCAATTCAATTTTTTTCACCTCTCTCTCTCTCTCTCTCTCTCTCTCTCTCTCCACACTCTATAATATTAATCTCTATAATCTCTAATCTCTCATTGTTAACACTACTCCCCACCAATTCACCATTTCCCTACGAAGTACAAACTACAAACAAAGTAATTTATTATTTATTTTTATTTTTATATTTATAATTTATGCTTAGTATATTAATTTATGCCTTGGTTAGTTTTATTTATAATTTTTATGCTTAGTATATTAATTTATGCTCAGGTTTTATTTATAATATTTATGCTTAGTATTTTTATTCTCAGATTTATATTTATATTTATGATTTTATGTTTTGTATATTTAATATTTATGTTTAGTTTTTAATTTTAATATTTATGTTTAATAGTTAGTAAATCTAATATTTAATTTATGCTTAGTTTTTAATTTTAATATTTATGTTTAATATTTTTATTCGTAGACTTATATTTAATACTTATGATTTTATGTTTAGTATATTTAATATTTATGCTTATTTTTAATTTAATATTTAATTTATGCTTAGTTTTTAATTTTATTATTTATGCTTAGTAGTTAGTAAATTTAATAATTAATTTATGTTTAGTTTTTAATTTTAATATTTATGCTTAGTATTTTTATTCTTATGTTTATATTTAATATTTATGATTTTATGTTTAGTATATTTAATATTTATGCTTAATTTTAATTTTAATATTAATCCTTAGTAGTTAGTAAATTTAATATTTAATTTATGCTTAGTTTTTTTTTATTTTAATATTTATGCTTAGTATTTTTATTCTTAAGTTTATATTTAATATTTATGGCTTAATGCTTAGTTTTAAAATTTTAATATTTATGCATAGCTTTATTAGTTTTTACTTTTTAATTTAATATTTATGCATCGTAGGAAATTGATCCTACTAGGATTCTTACTCATTTTCTCGACGGATTGAATATGGACAATGATGACTATGAAATTTTGTCACCATCACCAAAAGTCGGACTTGGGCCAGGGCAAGATAGTCAAACACTACCTGGTCTTTCCTCCACACCGGGGTCGACCACATCAAGACGCAGACCCAAAAAGACAATATCTCAGGTATTGGATTATTTTGACCGGGAAAACGTAATCGGCCCAGATAGTCAGGTAATATCAATGGTTCGTTGTAAATTTTGTAAGAATTTATTAACCTGTCATAAGCACGGAACAAGACATTTGAAAAGAAATAGGGAATCATGCATGTGTAAACATGGTGAGGTAGATACTACCTAGATACAACTACAACGGAACCCTAATATGTCCGTTACGGCATGGAGATATGACGACGACTATGCTAGGGAATGCATGTCATGTTATATTGCACAAATCGGTCAACTGAGTAGTTTCGGTGACATTCCTTTTTTTGAAAATTTTATCAAAAAATTATACAACCCCCAGTTTACAGTTGTGTCTAGAAACACTACTAGAAGGTATTTACAAAAATATTTTTACTCCGACCGAGCCAACTTGATCGCTCAATTAGAGTGTTCACTACAAGAAAAAAGGGCTATTGGGACGATTTTTGTTTCGTCCCAATAGCCCAAAATTAGTCCTTGGAGACCTTTTGGAATGAAAAAATTCGTCCCATATTCCATCGCCTTAGGTGGGTCGCAATAACCTCTTTGAGACGAAAATTCAAATCCATCCCTAAAGAGTATCTATTGCGACGAAACATAATACTTTAAAAAATTAGTCATTTTGGGCCTATAGAATTTTTATGGGGATGAATACTAGTGGTGACCCCGGTTCGGTTTCGGTTCGGTTTCGGACCGAAACCGCCGGTTTCGGTTTGGGTGGGACCCTAAACCGAAACCGAAACCGGAAAACCGTTTTAGTGACCGGTTTCAAACCGCCGGTTTTCGGTTTCCGGTTTCGGTTTCGGTTTTTCCCGGTTTCGGTTTCGGTTTGGCCGGTTTCGGTTTCGGTTTTTTTTTTTTTTTTTTTTTTTTTTTTATAATTTTTTTTTATTATATATTTTTACCTTTTCAACCTTTGATTATTATATTATAAAGATTGTTTGGGTTTCCGTTTTTTTTAATATTTTTTTTATAAATTATTATTTTTTTAATTTTTTACCTTTTCATTGATTATTATTATAATAATATATCATAAAGATTGTTTGTAATTGTATGATTAAAATCTTGACAAATAATAATAAAATCTTGTATTTATTAAATATAAAATCATGAAGTTGTAAATAAAAAAATATTTACAAACATTTTCATTGAAGTATTTAAGTATTTCACAATGTTTAGAAGAAAAAAAATTGACATTTATTAATAAATACAATTTTACAATTTCACAAAATAAATAAATAAATTACAAATTGGCCTTGAAGGCTTGAATTCAAATATACAATATTACAATGTAACAAAGTTAAAATTAAAAATAAAAAATAAAAAAAAATATCGGCCTTGCACTTAATTTTTTACCACAATTAAGCTGCCTACGTATCCTTCACCAATGTAGAGAAATCAAAGGCCACGTAGTTCTTTTACCTTTAATTACTTGCTCGGTGTTGGAGGTTGGAAGTTGGAACAGAATCTATTCGCTGCCTTCCGTTCCCGTGGTTTGGTCACCTTCGAAGAAGTCGTTCACTATCTCCGGCTGGAGTTCTTGTTGTCTATGTTTTGCTTTCGTCCAATCATCAACACACGACTGCATTTCAAGTGATTGTGGACACATAGCCGACCGTCTTGGGTCTAAAATATTTCCACCTGCACTAAATTCTTGTTCCACAGCAACTGTAGAAACCGGCGTTCCAAGAATTTGTTTAGCAATAATAGCCAAAATTGGATATTCCTGTTCATGACTCTTCCACCAATCCTGAAGACTAAATTTATCATCTGGAAATTTATGATCGTCTTCTAAATACCGGTCAAGCTCAGAGATAGATTTAGATGAAGAAGATGTTTTTAATTTTTTGGATCTTTGGGAAAACAGTAGATCCCCTAAACCCTGTAATTTAAATTTTGAGGAAGAACTACTAGCACCAGATGGTCCAGATGTGGGTTGGGGTTGTGAAACCGGCACGTTCAAAGACTGACCATATATTTGAAGATATTCATCGTATAATTCATAAAGCAAAGTCTTAACGGAATCACAACAATCAAGAACATCAACATCAACTTCTAAATCTAAACATTTGTAATAATTAGATAAATAGACCTGCAAACATTCTAATTTAAAGCGTGGATCAAAACACAATGCAAGCAAGTAAATATTTGGAATCTTCTCATAATACTGACACCATTTTGTTTTCATGGCAGCAACACATGGACTCAATTGAACATCGAATTCACAGGCACTAAATGCACCAACAACATTAACACTTTGAATAAGAAATAAATGAGTAGTGGGATAGTAAATACCAGATAAAGCATTGGTAGCATCATTAAAAACACGTAACAATTCAAGAATTTTTATACATACATCCCAATGGTTCAATTGAAGAGAAATTGAAGGAACATTATAATTAATAAAAGAAACTAATAAATCCTTATATTCAACACTTTCACAAAGTAACTTATAAGTTGAATTCCAACGTGTGGTAATATCTCGAGAAATTTTTTTTGGATGCATACCATTCTGACAGCAATATTTTAACCATTGTTTCTGGATTTTGCTATGCCTCCAGATATAGTTAATACTATCTCTAATTGGTCTAATAAAAGCAGAAAGCTTTGTTAATTCAGCTTGAACACATAAATTTAAAACATGGCATACACAACGTTGATGAAATAATTTACCCCCAAAATAGGGATTGCACAAATCTGTTAACATAGGAATAGCTGCGGTATTGCTTGCAGCATTATCAAAGCCAATAGCAAAAATTTTGTTTAGTAAATTATACTCTTCAAAAATGATTTTAAGGAGTCGAAAAATATTTTTAGCCGAATGCGAGTCATCAAAAACACGAAATGCGAGAATTCTTTTTTGCATGTCCCAGTTATTGTCCATATAATGACATGTGACACCCAAATATGAATGGCTACCAAAATTGTCGCTCCATATGTCGGCACATATAGAAACGCGACCTTGAAAATTTTCAAAAAATGTTTTCAATAATTTTTTTTCTTTTTTGTAAATGCCATTTAGTGTACGTGTGAGAGTGGTTCTAGGAACACGTTGCATTGCAGGATTTAATGCATTTTGACAGTAATTAACAAAACCCACTTTCTCACCAAAACCAAAAGGTAAGTGTTCAGTTGCAACCATTAATGCTAATTGTTCTCTATTTTTTTCAGACGTGTAATGAAATAATTGATTAGAAGAGGTTGCATACCTAGCAATTTGGGCTTGGTTATTCGCCATCGCGTATTCAGACGGGTGAGTTTTTCTGACATGAGTCCACATCGTGCCATATCCGAAGTTTCTTGGAACCTTGTATGTTTTGGGGCAGTAATTGCACTGGATGTGCCAATATGTACCATCAAAATTAATTTTCTTCATATGTACTTTGAAGAGATCGGACTTCATCGGCTTTTCTTCTTCAGCATCACCTTCACCTGCAAAAAAATCATTCGAAGGGGGTGGAGGGTTAGATACATTTTCATTAATATTGGGGGTATTGTAAGCGGGGTTGAGTCCGTCGAACTCGGGATTAGGAGTAGAAGGCTGATTGGATCCAAATCGATCTTCAATGAACTGCTGAAAAGTCACATCGTCGGCAATGACAGCATCACCAATGTTTTGCAACAAGTTTTCCACGTGACCCTTTCCTCTATTCACATTTCTTGAACCATCTCCCCCACTTCCACTTCCACTTCCACTTCCACTTGCCATTGAAAAATTAATAATAATAAAATTTAGATATATGTAAAAAAAATATTGTTGGAATAATGATGGTAACAAAGTAAAAAAAAAATAGATGATTGAAAAAAATATATTGTTGGAATAATGATGGTAACAAAGTAAAAAAAAAAATAGATGATTGAAAAAAAATATATTGTTGGAATAATGATGGTAACAAAGTAAAAAAAAAAAAATAGATGATTGAAAAAAAAAATATTGTTGGAATAATGATGGTAACAAAGTAAAAAAAAAATAGATGATCGAAAAAAAAAAATTGTTGGAATAATGATGGTAACAAAGTAAAAAAAAAATAGATGATTGAAAAAAAAAAATTTGTTGGAATAAGACTATAAGAGTGGTGAGGAAGTAAAAAAAAAATATATGATGGTAAAAAATATAAGAAATAAATATTTTATGCTAGAAAAAAATATATAATAAATTATTTATATATGAAATGAGAAATTGAGAATTAAAGAAAATTGTAAATATATAGAGAATTCAGAAATTGAGATTGAGAGAGATTGAGAGAAGTTGAGAGTTGAGATTTGAGATTTGAGAGAGTGAGAGTGGTGTGAAGAAAATATAGAGTGGTGGGGGGTAGTTATAGTTTAGAAGAAAGGGGTGGGTTTGCAAATAGAGAAAATAAAAGGTTAAATTTTTTTTTTGAAGAAACTGCCGTTGGGACTGGGCTGGCCGCTGGGCGTCAGAACGGTCGTCTGCCTGAGCCGCCCAGTGTCCAACGGCACAATTTGAATTTTTTTTTTCAAAACTCATGCCACGTGTCAGTGGCTGATTCGCTTATATATATATATATATATATTTCCCTTCTAACGGTTATAAACAAGTATTCGTTCAGACGCTGCCACGTGGCAGCGTCTGATTGGCTCTTTTTTTTTTTTTTTTTAAAAAACCGGCGGTTTACCCCGGACGAAACCGTCGATTTAACCGTCGGTTTTATCTGGTTTCCACTCGGTTTTCGCTCAGACGCTGCCACGTGGTAGCGTCTAATTGGATAATTTTTTTTTTCCTTTTATTGAAAACCGGCGGTTTAACCGAAACCGGCGGTTTAACCGCCGGTTTCGTCCGGTTTTCTCCCACCCAAAACCGAAACCGAAACCGAAACCGGAGGGTTCGGTTTCCTACTGGTTTGAAAACCGCCGGTTTTGGTTTTCGGTTTTCGGTTCGGTTTTGACCGTACGGTTCCGGTTTAACCGCGGACAAAACCGACGGTTAACTGGAACCGGGGTCACCACTAATGAATACTCTTCGTCCCAGCAGAAAAGAAAAAAATAAAAAAAATAAAATAAAAAATTCAATACCATCCACTACCAACTGGCCCCACATCACCACATGCTTTTCGTCCAAGAGACCAAGACACACACTACACCTCCAACACCTGGCCCCACAATTAATTTATGTGGAATTGAACCTGTGACTTCCCATGGTGTAGTGCTCAAAAACCATTATTAAAATATGTTACTAAATTTATTATTTTTTTTCACTCATCTCATCACATCCATAGGTCATTATCCTCTTGACTTCATGACATCTCATGCTGGTTCCTCATCATCCTCACCAGCCATACCTGATTACTCTTTCCCACCAGAACTCTTGGCCACGTTGCCACCTGATCATCAACCTTCTTTAAATCAGATCCAGTCCTTCGCCAAGACTCAACTTCCGGTCTACTTAGCTCAGATCAACAGACAAGACTGTCGTCACACTGTCAACAACCTGTCCAGACCATTTCTTGACCCGTTCATAATGCCACCTTTCTACTATTTTTCTCCTCAACTCCTTTGGTTCCTCTGGTGTTTATCAGTTCTACATCATCATGCCATCGTCTTCCCCCTTCAGGCTCTTTATGGTCATCTCCATGATCCTTCTCAGCGGAACTCTCTGTTATGGGTTTTCCTCCAATGGTTCACGTCCTTGACCAACTGGAAGAACGAACTCACTGAGCTCATGGGCAAATATAACATTTGGAAACTTGATTATGAATCAGCTGCCTCTGTATGCTGTATATGGATCTTCAATAGGCCCTACAGGTACAATCCCCACAAAAGACTCCTCTGGACTGCCAACTCCAGTTATGAATGGCATACCACATATGATTATCCAAAAATGTATCCACAAATCCTTCAAGTCGGTCTGCTCAATTTCCTCTGTGATGTTAATTATGTCTCCACCGATGAAGTTTTCATCCTACCAAATATTCCCAGGGACCCCTCTCAAAGCTGGAACCCTTTTCTGAATTCATACATGATTGACTCTCAGGACCCCTTTGACGCTGCATGGCCCTGCTTCATCTGTGGAGCCCGAGATTCAGATGATGAAAATCATGCCAACTGTAATATGTCTTCTAGTCCGTGATTCAGCTTCGCTCAAGTCAAAGATCTCAACCCGTCACGTGAAATGAAATAATTCACTTTCTTTTTGCTATTTTGTTTTATTAGGCAACTGTTTGGCCTTATTAGGTTTAATTATGATATTTCGTTTTATTAGGCATCTTTTGTCTTTATTTCAATTTGAAAGTCTGTAACCTTTGGCCGATGGCCCTGCCTTGCTTTAGCTAGGTGTCTGCCACGTTTGTGGCCTTATTGTATAATAGGTTTGTCTGCACTCTATCTCTCCCCCTATATAAGGAGAGCTCGTCACTTGTGTAAAAGGCAGAACAAAATCAATAAATATTTTCTTGTGTGTATTAACTCTCATGTCTTGCTAAATTGTTCCTCTTCTTCCTTTGAATACCATGTCACTCATATAAATAGCAGTCTGTAATTATCTCAGTATGCTCTGTGCTTGCCTCTAGGTTGAGGATCCTGCACATCAGAAGATGAGATTTGTTGGCTTTTTGGCTTAAGGTCCCTGTCTGTCTCTAGTGGGTTGGAAAGTTAGTACCCTGTTCAGGCCGTGGTTAGGCCGCCATTGTGGGGAAAACTCTAAAGACCTGTA
Source organism: Acer yangbiense (assembly GCA_008009225.1). Taxonomy (NCBI): domain Eukaryota; kingdom Viridiplantae; phylum Streptophyta; class Magnoliopsida; order Sapindales; family Sapindaceae; genus Acer; species Acer yangbiense. The sequence goes on along the minus strand of VAHF01000106.1, from coordinate 41,120 downwards.
TGAGAGGCACCCAGGGGTACCTGCCACCCGAATGGTATCAGAGCAGAAAGAGAAGATGAAGTTCCCACCATCCTTCAAATTCCAAAACAACTGCCCAGAGAAAAGCTCACAGAGATCATGCCTCTTGAATGGCTCATAAACTATGAAAAGGTTTTCCAGGAAGAAGCTCCTGTCGTTGCTGCTGATACATCATATGTTCCTCAACCAGATGGTTCCATCAAGACCATCTATGCTCCCCTCACCGGTTCTCAGAACGAACTCACTGAGCTCATGGGCAAATATAACATTTGGAAACTTGATTATGAATCAGCTGCCTCTGTATGCTGTATATGGATCTTCAATAGGCCCTACAGATCCTTCGTCCTGGTTGGATACTGATGCCTCTTCTCCTCCTGCTCATGCAGACCTTACTCAAGTCTTCATGGCGTCTCGCACAGATCCTCAGCGAACTCACTGAGCTCATGGGCAAATATAACATTTGGACATTCGTCATTGGCGAGCTTAAGATCTGAGGGAGACATGCCTGAGTGGGTAGCCTTGGTAGGATTAGTATCTTCATTAAGCTTAAAGGGAAGCTCTACACTCAATATGAACATGCTGTGATGGGCACTTGCCTATCTACTCTTTATGCTGGTAGCATATCCCTCACATACTATCCCAACTTCAACATTCCTTTGCGAGACCAGAACCTTCACAAATGTCTCAAGATCCAAGTTCAGATTCTTGGTGCTCCCATGCAAGCCAATTCCTATATGGCTACCGTCTCCTCCCAGTCGTCACAGACTTCCTGTCCTTCGTCCTGGCTGGATACTGCTGCCTCTTCTCCTCCTGCTCATGCAGACCTTACTCAAGTCTTCATGGCCAATTTATAAAACATTATTACTAGATAATTTAAATTAATCTCAGTAATCTTTATAATTATTTTATATAATATACAAACGGATATTAAACAACATTTATTAGATAATGTTTTACTAAACTATTATTTTTTTAAATCAGATACCAATCGAGTCAAGAGTCTACTGAAATCGATAAGATCAATGGTTATAAGAAAAAAAAAAAAGGAAATACAACTCTCTCTTCAGAAGAGATTTCTCCTCACATTTACGATTTAATAAGTAAAATTATACTTGAATCTTTATTAAAAAAAAGAAGGGAAAATATCCATATGCTTTGCTAAAGGTCATTGACCATTTATTATTTTATTATTATAACATATTTTAGATTCTTATTATTATATTTACAAATAATAAGAATATATATACACTTTACGAATTCATCGACGGTAATTAATATCCCTATAAGGGATATTATCATTTCCCCCCCTGACGTTTGTCCTATTAGAAAGGTGAGGACATGGTTTGTCTAAGTTGGCCGGTCTCCCCCCCTAAAACGAAACTAACGTATATTATCCCCCTCTGTTACATTTTCCATCCAAATATGCTTTGACCGTTAATTTTAAATGGGCAATATGGTAAAAGCATCCTTAGTTGATCTCCACCGTCAATCTGAAAAAGATGGATGGTGGAGATTAAAAGATAATTTATAAAAAAAAAAATTGGAAAAAAGAAAATAGGAAAAACAAATAATTTTTTTAAATGAAAAATATATTAAAAAAAGAAAAAAAAATTAAAAAAAATTATAAACAAAAAAAAAAGATGGATCTCCACCGTCCATCTCGAAGATGAACGGTGGAGATATTTATGTTTTTATTTTTTATTTAAATTAAAAAACAGAAATAAAAAATAAAAAAGAATTTAAAAACAAAAATAAAATTAAACAAATATTCAACATAGAATCAAACAAATTCATCATCAGCCCACTAAGCTCTTCTCTTCTCTTCTCTATCCCCGATCTCTTCTTCTCAAAACAGTAAACGGAGAGCTACGACGACGAGAAACAAGAAGCGAACGACGGCGGAACAACCGTCGACGGGACCAGAAGCTGACGGAAGGCTGGACGAGATGAACCGCCGGTCAGAGCTGACGGCGTCGGGGACTGAGAACGAGCAAGTGATGGCGGCGATTGGGAGTGTGGTGGACGATGGGTATTGGTCGATGTGTGTGTTTCGATCTAAAGAAATTAATAAATTCAACACGGTTTTTTTTTTCTGGTGTGAATTTGTGTTGTTCGATTTGGGTTTTGATTTTGAAGTTGTTCGATTTTGTGGTGGTGGTGGTGGCGGTTTGAAGGTGGTGGCTCGGTTGGAAGGTGGTGGTGGTGGTAGTTTGAAGATGGTGGCTCGGTTGGATTTGGTGGTGGTTTGAAGGTGGGTTTTCTGGTATGTTGTTCTTGATTCTGGGTTTTGGATTTTTCTTATTAATTTTTAATTTATGTTTTTAATTCAACCCATAAATTATCCAACCTAGGTAGAATACTTGAACCTCTATCACATACGGTCCTTACCAAATGATGTTGTAATTTGTGTTCGATTTTTAATTTATGTTTTTAATTCAACCCATAAATGATGTTTTAATTTAATTTAATTTGTGTAAATGTTGTTCATGATGAATCTGGGTTTGATGATCTTCATGATGAACCTGCTTTTATGTTTTTTTAATATATTTTTTATTTAATAAATATATTGAGGGTTAAATGGTCATTTTCAGATTATATTGAAGGATAAAACGGTCATTTGACTGTGAGGATTGACGGTCAAACTTTTTTTGGATGGAAAAGGTAACAGAAGGGGGATAATATACGTTAGTTTCGTTTCAGGGGGGAGACTGGCCAACTTTGACAAACCATGTCCTCACCTTTCTAATAGTTTCATTTTAGGGGGTAAAATGATCTTTTCCCTTAATATAAAAATGTAAAGAAAATTAATTAAGAATCTCAATAAAATTAATTAATTATTAAAATTTAAATAAAATAGGGAAAATAAAAAAGAATACTTTTTGGGACCAAAACTAATTTGTCCCGATAGAGGACATAGTAGGACAACATATAATTCGTCCCAATAGGTTTTCTATTAAGACAAAATATTTAGTACTTACTCCCAGGGGTGGGCAAAAAACCGGCTAACCGAATCGAACCAGTGGATCAAACCGGTCCAACCAGTTTTTTTTCGGTTTTGGTTGACCAACCGGTTTAGTTCGGTTGATTTTTATAGAAAATCGACCGGTTCGGTTTTTTTCCAGTTTGACCCTCAAAACCGGTAAACCGAACCAGCTTTGAGTATAATTTTATATATATTATTATTTCTCTTCTGTTCTCACTTCTCACTTTCTCAGACCTAAGCGCTAGGCCACCGCAGTAGACATCTCTCTCTCAACTTCTCCAATCTAACCTCAACCTTGAATCTCAGGTACAAATCTCTTCTTTTTTTTTTGTTTAATTCAAATCTGACCTCTTCTTTTTTTTCCTTCTTTGCTCTTCTTTCATACCTAAGGCGAACTAAATATGGGTTTCCGCCTTGAATTAAACCCAGTTTCTGCCTTTTTCTTTCATTTGAATTGATTGTATTTCTCCTAAAGTTTGCGTTTTAGTTTAACTCCATGATTTCACTTGATTTGCTAATCAGTGTTTTTTGTTCATGTTAATGGTTCATTTAAGTTTAAATTTGACTTTGTCATTGATTGAGTGGTAGATGAAATTTGTGAAGCCCATGATGTTGAAGCAATTGCTGGGGAGTAAAGTTTCAAATCAGAGTAGCCATGGGTTACTAGGTTTGCATGTTGGTGATAAGTATGTTTATTTGGCTATGTCGGATAAGGAAAGCAAAACTGCAGTGCCTTTAAAGTATGATATTTCTTATTCATATTTTTGATGATTTACTGTTTTTGATTGGGTTCTAACTTCTAAGTGTATTATGTTTAACTTTATGACTGTGCATTGTGAATTTTTTCCAACACTGTAGATTTTTCAATAAGGAAGAATTTGATACCGATGATATTGCAGATTTGAAACAAAATCATTTAAGTTTGCGATTGCTCTATATATATATATATATATATTCTGTGTTTTTGATGTTTTCCTTTCTTGCTAGTGTAATTAATCTGTAAATCATGTATCCTGCATATCACAATTGTGTTTGGTCGAAGTGAGTTGCATCTACAAACAATTGGAATAACACTAGGCATGCTATATGCTATATGTTGGAACATATCTAATATTGTGTTATTGAAGTTTTGGGCCATTTTTTTGTTTGCCTACAGATTTCTGACTTTAATTCGAGGGGCTGTGTTGTTGGCAATCGATCTATTAGAAGCATAGAGCTGTTGTGAGCTTTTAATGTCATGAATTTTCAAGATGTTCTCTCATTTGCTTGGTGATTCGATTATATTTTTATACTCTTTATTTTTGTACTCTTTAGGCCCAAAACCGAAAAAACCGAACAGAACCGAACCGGCCCAATTCGATCGGTTGGCAAATATCAATTTGATTGGATCGGTTCACTTTTTCAAAAACCGGACTTTATCGGTTTTTTATCGGTTATACGGAAAAATGAACCGAACCAATCAACGCCCACCCCTACTTACTCCTTATTGCCTATAGTTTTAGGGACGAATAATTTATTTCATCCTAATAGACATCTTATTGGGACAAATTTTTTTGTCCCTAAAAGTCTCGTCAGGTTTGCACTTTCTAAGGACGGATAATTTATTTCGTCCCAATAGATATCCTATTGGGGTGATTTTTTTCGTCCCTAAAAGTCTTGTCAAGTTTGCGATTTTTAGGGATGAATAATTTATTTCGTCCTAATAGACATCCTATTGGGACGAAAAGAAATCGTCCCTAAAAGTTTTGTCCCAATAGCCATTTTTTCTTATAGTGGCTTAAGTATTTCTATTGCACTAACTTCCGATATTTGGAATGCACGTTCCATTTATGTGTCATGGGATACTATTTAGATTATGATTGAAAGATTCAAAAAAAAAATCTTGGTTTTCGTCCCATGGATTTCCAACATACCGCTAAAAAATATTTATGATGTTATTTCTTAAGTTTTAAATGATTTTAGACTTTCTAGACACATCTTTTCCCTCACGTTAGATAATGCATCATCAAATGCAGCATCCATTAACTTGTTTTTAGCCAACAATGTCCCTCAAGCTGGGGGTTCATCTCTTCCACCAATGGTGTGCTTGTCACATCATAAATTTAATTATGAAATCGGGTTTGAAGGTTGTAAGCGATCATATAGATCGCAATAGAGATGTCCTTTCTTATATCAGCTGCTCTAATCAAAGAGTGGCAAAATTTTCTAGATACTATAAGGCTAACAACAAACAATTCCGTAGGTTCCAAACAGATTTGCTGGTAAGATGGAATTCCACTTATTTAATGCTATAAAGTGTTATTGATTACTCTGCAGAAATTACAGGTTATTATAATATGGAAATGCCCTTAGTGGGCGGTCCAACCTTAACCGACGACGATTGGTATGTGGTAAATGTTTTTATTAAATTTTTAAAGGTTTTTTTATGATTCAATTGTACTTCTTTTCAGGGTTTATTACCCCACATCTTCTCTTGCATTGCATCAGATTTTAGAAATGTCTGAAATTTTACACTCTTATAGAGAGGATCTCATCTTAAGCACTACAGTTGTGGCGATGGAAAAAAAAAAAAAAATACTGGTATGAAATTCCTTTACTCTACGCCTTAGGTTTTATAGTAGATACTAGGATTAAATTAGATGGTTTAAAAACTTTTCTTGACTTTATTGGTTGTCACTTTGATTTAGATCTTTTTACTCAACATTTTGTTGATCTGCAAGTTCACAGTTTATTGTCGTTATAAGCTCAAGTTTGATGACATAAACAAGCAACAACCGAAACAACAGGACACCTGCTTGATGAAGAGAAGTTGGAAAATCTACCCAGTGCTGTAAAAATGGACCAGGCCCAAGAGGGTCGGTCCGTATGGCCTACCAAGGAGCTTGGGCCGGATCAGGTCCGGTCCACGGAGGACGCGGTGCGGACCAAGTCCGGCACGTAGGCGGGCCGCGGTGGACCGGCCCGCCACGGCACGTGGATCCGGCGGATCACAGGAGGCGGACTGACCGCCGGATCGGTCCGGCAGGCCGGCCCAAATGGTCCGGCTGTTGTAAAAAAAAAAAAATATATATGTGTTGACAGCTGTAACGGTTGGATTTCAAAATCCAACCGTTGGCTGACGTCAGCCAACGGTTGGATTTTGAAATCCAACCGTTACAGCCAAATCAAATTACAAAAAACCCCCTCAATTCTTCTATTTTATATTTTCACCCACAATTTCAATTTTTCTATAAATACCCCATCCATTCCATTTTTCAATCACTTTCTCTCATTCTCTCATTCTCTCAATTTCTCTCCATTCTCCAAATCTCTACACATTTTCATTCAATTTCATTGTTTCTCTCTCTCTCTCTCTCTCTACATTTTCCACCAACACACAAAACTTTGAAGGTACATTTTTCTTTAAATGTTATTATTTCTTTATGTGAGTAAATTTATAATGTTATGTAAACACTTTAGCTAAATTTTTAAATATTTTTGTTTATTTAGAAAAAAAATTTAAATTATTTTAAGTTTAGTAGTTTATTTTAATATATTTTGTTAGTAAATTATGATTTTTGTGTGTAGTAGTTAAATTTAACATTTTTAAGTTAGTAAATATATGGTTTTTAAGTTGAGTAGTTTATTTTAAATTATTTTGTTAGTAAATTATGATTTTTATGTGTAGTAGTTAATTTTAACATTTTTAAGTTAGTAAATTTATGATTTTTAAGTTTAGTAGTTTATTTTAATATATTTTGTTAGTAAATTATGATTTTTATGTGTAGTAGTTAAATTTAACATTTTTAAGTTAGTAAATATATGATTTTTAAGTTTAGTAGTTTATTTTAATATATTTTGTTAGTAAATTATCTTAATATATGTGTAGTAGTTAAATTTAACATTTTTAAGTTAGTAAATATATGATTTTTAAGTTTAGTAGTTTATTTTAATATATTTTGTTAGTAAATTATGATTTTTATGTGTAGTAGTTAAATTTAACATTTTGAAGTTAGTAAATATATGATTTTTAAGTTGAGTAGTTTATTTTAATATATTTAGTTAGTAAATTATGATTTTTATGTGTAGTAGTTAATTTTAACATTTTTAAGTTAGTAAATTTATGATTTTTAAGTTTAGTAGTTTATTTTAATATATTTTGTTAGTAAATTATGATTTTTATGTGTAGTAGACTAGTAGTTAAATTTAACATTTTTAAGTTAGTAAATATATGATTTTTAAGTTTAGTAGTTTATTTTAATATATTTTGTTAGTAAATTATCTTATTATATGTGTAGTAGTTAATTTTAACATTTTTAAGTTAGTAAATTTATGATTTTTAAGTTTAGTACTTTATTTTAATATATTTTGTTACTAATAAGTTCATATTTATATTTCAGGAAATGGATCCTTTTTTCCCAGACGGTTTTAACATGCTGAATGATGATCTTGATCTTTCAGAACAAACGGAACCCCAAGCGGGAGCTTCCTCTTCTACCGGTACTGATACACCAACATCACGTCGTCCCAAAAGATTGACATCAGATGTTTGGCAGTGTTTTCAAATAGTACAAATGAGACACCCAGACGGATCGATAGGCCCCAGAGCTAAATGTAAGTTTTGTCCTAAGGACTTGTCCAGTAGTAGGAATGGAACCGGTCATTTGAGAAGGCATATGCTGAAATGCATGCCTGCACATGGACATGTAGACACTACAACCCAAACACAACTACAACGGCACCCAGATGGGTCCGTTACTACGTGGCGGTATGATCCCGAACACGCTAGAAATTGCTTGGAACTATTCATTGCACAAACTGATCAACCAATCAATTTTGCTAACAATGTTTTTTTTCAAGAGTTGATCACATCTGCATTCTGCCCCCAATTTCAACCTGTTTCTAGAACTACCACTAGAAATGATTTGATAAGATTGTTTGGATCAGCTAGAGATGACTTGAATGCTGAATTACACAGTTTAAATGTCTCTGTTGCATTAACCTCTGATATTTGGAACGCATGTTCGAAACATGACTACTTATGTGTCACTGGACACTACTTAAATTCTGATTGGAAGTTAACAAAAAGAATTCTTGGTTTTCGTCCTATGGATTATGCACACACCGCTGAAAATATTTTTAATGTCATTCTTTCTGTTTTAGAAACATATGAAATCACAAATCGCATCCTTTCTATTACATTAGATAATGCATCTGCAAACACTAGTTCTATTGCATTGTTTGTTGACAGAAATATCCCGCAAGATGGAGGTTATTTCTTCCATCAACGGTGTGCATGTCATATTATAAATTTAGTTGTACAGGCTGGTTTGAAGAAAGTAAGCGACCGTGTAGATCGCATCAGAGATGCCATTTCTTGGATTGGCAGCTCTAATCCTAGATTCCAAGAATTTCGTAGACATTGTACATTAAACAATCTACGCCCCCGACGATTCCAAACTGATATGCCAGTAAGGTGGAACTCTACTTACTTAATGCTGGAAAATTGTTTGCCATATGATACAACTATTTCAGGTTTTTATAACATGAAGCTGGGCGAACTTGGCCGTCCACAATCAGAAGCACTTACACCAGACGATTGGTATGTGGCAAAGGTATTTGTTGAATTTTTAAAGATTTTTTACGATGCCACTGTAACTCTTTCCGGGGTCTATTACCCCACATCTTGTGAGGCAATCCATCGAATAGTGGAAATGTCTGAAGCTATAAACAATTATAGGGAAGATGAACATTTAGGCATTGCAGTTGTTACCATGGAGGCAAAGTTGAAAAAATATTGGAGTACCATTCCTTTACTTTATGCCTTGAGTATTGTAATAGATCCAAGGGTTAAATTATCTGGTTTAGAAGTTTTCCTTGAGGTTATTGGTACTAATTTGGAAATAGATTATTCAGAATAGGTTACTGACATTCGAAACAAGTTGTTCGAAGTTTTTCGTATTTATGAGCGCAGGTTTGGTGGCATTCAAACCCAACCATCAACAGAACTAGAGACACAGTCGGAGTAAACAAGTTGGGCCATTCTCAAACGCCGAAAAAAGGACAAATCAGCAAGTACTTCTTCAACCCAAAGATCTGGCCCATCTTCTTGTGCCGAACTGAATAGGTACCTTGAAGCCCAGTTCGATGCTGTCGAAGACAAGAAAGAATTAGATTTGTTGTTATTTTGGAAGTCTTATAGTCACAGATATCCGGTTTTGTCACAACTAGCACGTGACCTACTAGTTATCCCCGTGTCCACGGTGTCTTCAGAACAAGCATTCAGCACCAGTGGACGCATAATTGAACCAAGAAGAAGCTGTTTGACTCCGGACATGGTAGAGGTATTAACAAGCCTTCGGGATTGGGAGCATGCTAAAAAGAGGTTGCAAAACCAAACTATAGATAATGAACTTATTCAAAATTTCAACAATCTATATGTTGATGAGGCTTCCTGTTCCGGTAGTAACCAGTTCCAGAACTAGGTTATACTGATACATTTACTTGTAATTTGTAATGCGATTGCACTCTTTTTCCCTTACCAAGTTTTTATCCCACTGGGTTTTTCTTGGTAAGGTTTTTAACGAGGCAATACTGAATTCCATAAGTAAGAAATAAATAAATACTTCTTCATTTCATATTTTCATAACATCATGTATTTTATATTTTTTTTACTATTTTATCTTTATTCATTGTTTGAATTATTTTTTTACCAAAAATAATAAATCTATCTAACTACATTTACATAATTCAATTGTTAAATTGATATTAAGTATTTTAATTTTTAATTATGTATTTTATTTTTCACTAGAACCCAAAATGAAAAAGAAATATTAATAAAACAAATAAATAATTTATTAAAAAAAAAAAAAGTGATCCCGGTCCGGCCCGCCGGACCGGTCCGGTCCGGTCCGCCTGAACAGTCCGCCGGAAACAGGCCACGTGCCGTGCCGGACCGGCGTTTCGAAAAACGGACCGGACCTAGTCCGGTCCGCCAAATGTGTGGCGCGGACCTGGTCCGACCCGTTTTACGAAAACGGTCCAGGCGGGCCGGACTTATTTGGGTCGGACCACTCCACTTTTATAGCACTAAATCTACCTAACCGACAACCAATCAGCTTCATCTTCATCATCTCAAACTCCAAGTACTGTTGAAAATCAACATGCCGAACTGACTTTCTTTCAAACTAAGTTCGAAACAGCCCATCGAGGGAGGGATTTCCAAGAATTTGATCTACTGTTATGGTGGAAGAATCATATCGACAATTATTCAGTATTCATCATCCCTGTGTCCACTATTTGTTCAGAACATGCATTCATCACTAGTGGACGTATAATCGAACCTAGAAAAGCTTGTTTGACACCTGAGATGGTGAAGGTATTAACATGCCTTAATGATTAGGAGCATATAGAGATGATGATGCAGCATCAAAAGGTGAATGAAGAAGTAATTTAAAGTTTTTTCAACCTATACTTCAGTGAGGGTTCTGGTTTCGACAGTAACCAGTAGGACTAAAGAGTTAATTTTAAATTTTAAATTATACATGTATTTGTAATTTTGTAATTTGGTAATTTGATTGCACTCTTTTTCCATTACCAAGTTTTTATCCCGTTGGGTTTTTTCGAGTAAGGTTTTTAATGAGGCAATCATGAATCATGTAAACTGAAATATGGATAAGTAAACAAAATTCATCTATTTCTTATTTTCTTAATTCTTACATCTTTATGACTTTATTTATTCTTTGAATTATTTTAGTAAATAAATAAAATATAATTTAATCTATTTCTTACATTTATTTAATTAGACTAAAATAAAAAAGAAATAAATTTTAAATTAAATAAAAATAAAATAAGAAATACATTTTTAACTTAAAATACATAAGTTAAAATAATAAATAATTTTTAACTTGATAAAAATAAAAATAAATAATAATAATAATAATAATAATAATAATAATAATAATAATAATAAACAGGTCGGGCTTGGCACGGCACGTTAAAGGGTCGTGTCTTTTTGGCACGGTTCATTAAGCGGCTCAACACGCCCCGTGTCGGGCCAGGCCATGCCGTGCCACTCGTTTTGCCACCTCTGGCTCTACAAGACTACAACTAATTAGAATATTAAACGTTTAAAATATTAAATATTGTAATAATATTATATATATACATAGTGTACTTATTTTAATAAATTTATTGAAGGACAATATTGGAATTTTAAAGAACTAATAATTAAGGGGTGTATATACGATTTTAGAGGGATGCAAATGTCATCACTCATTAAGTAATCCGGTTTTAAAATTATTGTCAAACATTTAATATTGTCCAACCCATTTATCATGTCCAGTAAGATGTATTAGGGGTAATTTCACTAAAGTCTCTATTTTTTTTCGAATTGTCACCTTTTTAAACATCTTTATCATATCAGCTACTTTAATACCTTATTTTTCTAAAATACATAACTTTAGTCAATTTAACTAAATTACTAACAGACAACTATAACTAAATGCAATGTCCAAAAAAAACTATAAGTAAATGTACAAAATGTCGACTTTGCTCCTAAAAGTTTTTTGTTATTACATTTTAATTTTCCAAAATTTCTTTCAAATACTTTTTATATTTTAATATTAAATAAAAATCAAATTAAGAACAAAAAAAATATTTTCTTAAAAAAAACAATATGTTTTTTATTATGAGCAGAATATTAATTTAAATATTAAAAACTAAGATTAAAAAAATATTAACAAACAAAAAAACAAAATTTTTTTTTTTGGAGATCCAATGAATCTCAACAATTGAGATCTGGAAATTTCCGAACACTTCAATATGGAAAATAAATTTATATAATAAACCGTAGGGAATCAAGTCAGCAATAGTAAAACAAATATAACTTGACAGAATTCAGAGTAAATATAGAGTTAAGTCTCAAAATTTAAGAAATTTCTGATTAAAGAAAATCTATTATCATGCTATTCAACATCATCAACAAAGAAACCTAACGATATAAAAACTTGAAGTTCTAATTGACGTAAACAATCTTCTTATATATTTGTTTTTGGCGAAACTCGACGGTACGAGGAAAATTTTATTAATAAATAAAAATATAATGACATCCAGTCAGTAGGGGACATAATGAACCTTACTCCTCAAATGATGCATAAAACCATTACAATATATAAGATGCAAATAAAACCAAATAAATATAAATGCATGAGACAGGAATTACAATAGACAAACATGAATGTAATGCAAGACACAAAAATGCCAAAGAAGACATAAATAATTAGCTAACTGATATTTTGGAGAGACCGAAGAGGACATGTCCGGCCACGAAGCTAAATCCAAGCAGTTGACACTCAAATAGCCAACAGAATCAAGAAGGAAAGCTTCTTTCAAATACACATGCATTCCGCAATTCAGCACGCACAAAGCCTTAATCGTCTGGAGATCATAATAAATTAAAAGAGTTAAGGGAACTAACTCGTAGTTTTTCAAAAACAAACACATATCAAATATAAAGATGACAATATGTGTATATATATATATAATCTTTCTACTATCAGTTCGTCCTAATATATCAGGACGAAGAATGTGGACCCTCAGATTTACATACTTTGATTTAAAGTATATACACTTGTCAAAACTAAGTTAAAGTATGTAAATATAATGGTCAACATTCTTCGTCCTGATATATTTTATATCAGGATGATCTTACAATAAAAAAATTGTATATATATAATTTGCCACCATATATATCATCAAAACAATATATAACCCTATGCCGTATTGATTTCAAAAATTAATGATAAATAGGTCTATCATATATATTTATTGGAAATATATAAGTCATCATGTTTATGTATATATAAAAATCGAAAATTCCATGTAGCCATATAAACATGGCTATATAAAACTTTCAGTATGTTCTGCTTTCAAAACTTATGTTAAAACCATTACGCATTCAACTACATTCATTGAAAGTACACCAAAGTTTATAGGGAATAACTAGCCAATGGCATAATAACTGTCCAATGTGGCTCAATAATAGTGAGAGAACTTGTTCGGTCTGAAAATTTCACAGGTTCGAATAGCCGCTATTGATATCAACTAGCTAGTGACATAAACATATATGCATGCACTAAATTATTCAAAGCAATATAGGTTTCAATTTGATCTATTTTTTTCTCCAGTTTTGTTTTACAATGTACAACATTGAGTCACTAAGGTACATTGATTTAAAATATTTAGAAATATTTTCTTTTTTCATCTGAGATCATAAACCACACAATTAATATTTCAGGATAGTAGTTAACGTAATTATATATAAAACCATTTAAAACACATATTCTAACATGGACATTATAAAGGAATAGAAAGTTTTCGACATCTCCTACACAAATTCATAACTTCATTGTAAACAAGTTTTGCAGGATAAAAAAGTACATTTTCATTATAAAAAAAACACCAGTAAATTTTTAATTCAGCAATATTAGTCAGTCTTGAAGCTATCAAATCCAAGAGCTAGCTTAGTACCCCATTTTCTAATTTAATAATTATAAAATTCACTAACAGAGAAAATAAAATCTGAACACCATGTTACTAGAAAAATATGAAAAATGCATAAAAGAGAGTAAATATTAATTAATTTTATTGACTCACATAGTGTGCCAGATAATTTAATTTGTAAGTAACACGTTATTCTCCAAGTTATGTTATATATAATCAATTTGATACAATTAAAAATTAGTAATAACTTTTTTATAAAAATGTACCAATCACCGTTTAGTAAAATATTATGAAAAATATCATCAGGTGGTCATGTCCTAATTCTGAGTCACCGTCACTGTGCATGATATATATAAAAATAAAAACATAATATGAAAAATAGATATATGATGAACAATTAATCTAATAATAAAATGATGAGATGAGGTTGGTCCGATGGTAAACCCCTCACACCAATACTCCTGATAGTAAACCCCTCACACCAATACTACGAGGGTGTGGGTTCAAGTCATCTCTCTAAAAAAAACCAATAACAATAACAATAATAATAACTTAAATTGGTTCAAAAAATTAACGAATTAAACAAAGCAAAACGAGTTCTACAAAAGAGATTGGTGATATTCAAATATAGAAGTATTTAATTTAATTACCTTGATAAGTTCATCTTCCTCCTCACAGTTGTCGTGAGCGTTTGCTAATGACAAAACATCTTCATCCTTACCTATCCGAGAACTTCCATCGACTTCTTTACGATGTTGGGCAAACATTAAATGCACACCACACTTTTCCACCTTATGTTGTTTCATGTCATGAGGAATATAAAACTGGAAAGTGATCTCATTGTCATAATGTGATAATTCACTGCGAGAGATATCGACTTCTGAGTCCACAAACACATGGTTTGACCTAATATCCAGCTTGCACACTTTATCTACATCGATTGTTCCAGTCTTAACACATGGGTCTCCATCTTTAGATTTGAGGTTGCAATTCCATTTTATACACCAATATTCTTCCAAACCATCTTGATGGTCCACTGGAGCCACAACAACGCTCAAAACAAAACCCACATAGTTATAATTGAACCAATCCGGTGGAAGCTCCACATTTATAAAAGATCCATTGCTTTGAAAATTAAACCATTCCGGAATTTCACTTCCAGGGTAACGTATAAAAGCATATTCTGCATATTCTGATACATTTTCATCATCCTATACAATAAAAGTAATTAATTTGCAACATTGTTGACATCAGTGTCAAATTGTTTTAAATAAGGAAAAATGTCACTAAAGTTCCAACCTTTTATGCAATATCAAATTTTCAAATGTTTTTAAGACCTTGTTTGGTTAGGCTTTTGAAAAACCTCTATCGGTAAAAGAATCACTTGTAGCAGATTTATTAGAAATAGAGTTCTTAAATATATATATATATAGTTGTTTGGTTAGTAGACTTTTTATTATTAAAAAAAAGTCTATTTGGAGAAGTACCTCTCTATAATCTTTGACCTAGTATAGGTTTAAACTCTACCAGCCTTTACTCAATTTAAAATAGATAATCTCAAAATCCCAACCAAACAATTCTAAAAGACTCAGACATTTATAAACCTTTTGAGGTAGTAGAAAACTCAACAAAACAAGCACTTAATATATTGGTAACTCCGGTCCTTATTTTATAAGAAATATATTTCTTTAGTCCTTCTATTAACCAATGATAGTCAAAATTAAACAAAATTAATAATGTCTTCATCTTAATATACATAATACTCTTAAAAAATGTGTCAATTTTGAAAGAAATGTTAACTCGGTTTCTATTATTTAAGAAAAGGATAATACATTGAGGTCCCTGAAGTTTAGTATAAATAAAACCATATTTCATTTTTTTTTTCATTAATTATATATGTTAAATCAATGTTTAAGTAGAAAACAAATTTCATAAGAACAATAAAAAGATTTTATAAATCAAATCAATATTTAAGTAGAATATTTAATTTTAAGATGTAATAAAGTTTATAAATGATTTTAACTTGATTTTATAACGATAATAATTATATTTTAAAAGATTCATTAAATGTTGAAATAGTAATTTCCATATCCACTTTCAAAAAGTAACCCTTCACATACTTCTCAAAATTAATGGTAAAATTTGTTAGATTATCAATTAATCACTTTTGAAAGTTTTAGCAAACATCATTTTATATCAAAATTATAAAATAAATTAATTTTAACTTTTCAAATGAAATACCAAACTGGTCATTATACTTTCAAAGTTGATTTTAGTCGACTAATGAATATAATACTGAATTGCCCATACTTTTTAAAATTTAAAATGAATGAAGAGAAAATTATATATATATGAAACTTTTTTCCTCATAAATATATATCAGTGTCTTGCATATGCCTATCAATGCCTTGCATGTGAACCATTAGATTTGATTGCTTTGACCCAGTCTGCATGCACTTATCAATGCTTATCCATAATCTATGGTTCACATGCAATGCACTGATGTATTTTATATCAGTGCGCACTTAGGAGAAAAGGACTATATATTTCATATCAGTGCACATTAAGGAGAAAAGAACTATATATATATAGTGTATCAATGCATTGCATGTGGGCCATATATTATGGATAAGAACTAATAAGTACATGCAGACCGAGTCAAAACAATTGAATCTAATGGTCCATATGCAAGACACTGATATATATTTATCGGTGCGCACTGAGGAGAAAAGTTTCATATATATATATATATATATATATATATATATATATATATATATATATATGCTCCCTAAAAATACTAAAAAGAAGGGAGTAATACAAACCTCATCATATTCTTTCCAATATTGGATTTTCCATAGAGCATCTTTCACGATGTCCTCCAATATATTTTGATCCAATTTGCAACAATTGCCAAAATCAGCAAAGAAAAATTCCCCCCCGTCATTGATATTTTGAAATATTGGAAGACACGGTAATACTTCCAGTGATGTGCAACCGAATGCACTTATCGTTAGCAACTGAAGCGCCGGCAAATATTTAAGCTTCTTACAATTCTCTATATCCAGACTCTCTAGGTTAGAGAGATTTATAGTGGGTATGCTTTCAAAATCATTTCCATCCAAAAGTAAGTTTCTTAGAGAGGATAAGCAATTGAGATTGTCAGGTAAGTTCATGATACCTCCATATCTTAGATCTAGGAATGTCAGATTGTGCCATCCTACTATACGAGGTAAGAACCAACACACCGCGGTATCCCCTTTAACCTCAAATCCATTAAAACATAAGGACTCAATATTCTTCAAATCTATTATAGATGATGGTAATTCTTTCATAGCAGTTTTTTCAGACTCCAAGTGCTTCAAAGATTCTAAAGTTCCTATATCACTAGGCAACTCCTCAAGCGTTGAGCAACGTGATAGTTTCAGACTTTCAAGAGATTTCCACTCACAAACGCTGCTTGGAAGACTTTTAAGCCTTCTACAATTAGTAAGATTCAAGTTAACTAGTCTACGTAGATACTTAATGGATGAGGGAAGTTCTTCAATAGCAGTGCCCTTTAAATCTAACAATTCTAGATTACATGGCATCTCAGGCAATATTTCCAGCTTTGAGCACCAAGAGAGATTTAAGAAGTCAAGCTTATCGAGATCTTGAATAGAAGACGAGATTTCATGCAAATATTTACAACGTTCCAGATCCAATCTCTTGAGATTTGGGAAACCTGAGAGGTTTGGACAAATGGTTACGCCGGAGAATCCAATGTTAATTTCTTTCAACTTAGCACAATGCTGAACCAGAAGTTTGAAAAAAAAAATTAAAAAACGATCAACACATAATATTACTAATTTAATACTTTATATAGTACTTACAAAGCAATGTAAATATGAAAACATACCTGAACCCCATTCCATAGTTGTTCAACTTTGCTGTAACTCATGTCAAGTTTAACTAGGTTCTCCGGAAGAAAACTCGATAACAGTGATTTTATCGTGCATCCATGCCAACTAAGATACCTTAGCTCAGTGAAATCAAATTTAAGAGCTTCAGAAACATGCACCTCATTGGCCTCTCCACGACTTGAGTCATAAAAATTCAAAAATCTCAATTCATGCATATTGGCGAAAGCACATGGATTTAAGTGTATATCTCTTATTTTTGACATATCCAACGAAATGCCTCTGATTGATTTAGTACCCTAGTATATTCACAAAAAAAATATAATAAGAAATTAGTGCGTATATTAAATATGTAGAGACTCATTAGTTGTTTAATTGTCAAAGAAACACATCATATTATCCGTTCTTTTCCACATAGCTAAAGCACAAGTATAAATGGAAATGATACTCTCTAAACTAAAAAACAGTTGATTGAATCTCACCGAATTTTTAGTCAAAATATGATAGATATCCTTATGATGCCACAATCGACTACGTTTGCCAGGATCATCAATAGATTCTTGCCGCACAATTTCCCTAGCCATGGCTTGTAGCAAATCATGCATTGTTATCATGTCATCTGACGTGGTTATCAAAGACTTATCAATGAGAACATCAATTCCAATATCTGCCTGAAATCCACATGCTTCTATGAATGCTTTTACAAGTCCAATGTTACTCAATTTTAAAAAATGTGCAATATCTAAAAAGATATTCTTCTCATCATCATCAAGTCCATCGTAACTTATTTTCAACACCTTCTGTATATCTTTATGAGGGATTGTTTCTAGTTTGTCAATTGCACTCACCCAAACCTCTTTTCTCCTACCGAGTAGATGGGACCCCAAAACTTTAAGTGCCAATGGAATCCCTCTAGCATATTTTGCCACTCTTTTAGACAGCTCCATGTAATCTTCTGTGCGATGGTTTCTTCTAAAGGCATACCTGGAAAAAAGTTCAAGAGCTTCCCGATCAATTAATTGCCGAACTTCATAAACTTGATCCACTTCGCAATTTCGAAGCACTTCTTTATTTCTTGTTGTCATAATGATTCGACTCTGTGGACTGAGACAGTCAAAACCTCCGATCAAAAATTCTATTTCTTTATAATTGGACACATCATCAAAAACAATGAGAAGCTTCTTACGGCCAAGTCTATTCTTTATAAAGGGACGTCCTACGGCGAAAGTACCACCTATATTTTCATTTCCACCCCCCAATAATGCTGAATAAAGGTCTCGCTGCAAGTGATGTAATCCATTGCTCTGTTCACACTGTTCCCTAACATTGTAAATGAAGCAAGAACCTTCAAATTGATGAGAGATTTTGTTGAATACTGTTTCAGCAAGAGTTGTCTTGCCTATACCACCAATGCCCCAGATTCCTACTGTACGGACATCGTTTGTCCCAATGCTTAATAATGATTCAATTTCCTTAATCTTTAAATCTATTCCAACAAGGTGGCTGGTATCAGGTGAGGACAAGCGATTTGTTTTCTCCAAAACATCTTGGACAATATCCTCAATAAGCGCAGACTCGAGCCTAACAAATATTATAAACTATTAACATTAAGTTGTAATAAATCAGAAAGGATTAAAGATAATGTAATTTTAATTCAAATTAATAATACTGACTACACATATGAAATCACGTTACTTTTTTTTCTTTTATTATCAAAGAAATAGGTAACTTTTCCAATTAAAATTTCTAAACGGAACTGCTTTTACATAATTCCCAATTAAAAAGGACCGTAATTGAGAATAAGGAGATTATCTTAATGTATACTTTATTTATACATAATTCCCATTTATGTCAAACTTCACATGATCTCAATGTATTTACCCTTAATAAAAAATAATAAACTTGGTCTAATTAAATAATTAAAGGGCAAAAACTATAACTAGCTATGTAATTAAGGGGTTTCCCAGTGTTTTGATTGGTTTTAACAAGCAATCTACTTTTTGGACGGAAATACCCTTAATGGTTTTTTTGAATAAAAATACTTTTTTAAAAAAAGAAAATACTTTTAATTTTTTTTTTAAAAAAAATCTAAAAATACTGGACCTCCATCGGAGGTTGCAGACCTTCAATGGAGGTCTGTAATTATAAAAAAAAAAAAAAAAAAAATTCTTAAAGAAAATTAGTTTTAAAATATAAAAGTAAATAGAAAAAATAGGATAATTTTATCTCTTTAGTTGATTGTTTTTAATTTTGACTAAAAATAGAAAACCGTTTAATTATATGCTAAAAAGGGCTATTCCCTCTTTAAAAAAAAAACAATTATTATAAGAGAAAATTATGACTTACTTATTGGTACTAGAATGCCACCCAGAAAGATTGGCTGTTTCCTTGAGAGCATCCTTCCATCTCTGCACTTTGTGTAAACTCTCCTTAAAAAGTTGTTCATGCTCAGCAAATGCTTTTGCAAAACTCCCTGTCTGATGCCTTACGTCCGATGGATCTACCCCATAGAAAACTGGTATCACCATCTGTTTGTTCTTTTCCCTGCATTCAAGGATCTTCACAAGTTCTTCCAGACACCATTTGGAAGATGCATAGTCTCTGGAGAAAACGATAACGGAAATCTGGGACTTTTCGATTGCTTCGAGAAGAGATGCGGAGATTTCATCTCCTCTGCTGAGATTGTAATCAATGAAAGTTTCAATTTGTTTGTTACACAAAGCTTTATGAAGATGACTGGTAAAATTGTAGCGGGTATCCTCGCCTCTAAAACTGATGAAAACATCATACTTGAGTTGAGGAGTATTGGAAGAGGAAGAAGAAGGAATCAAACTCAATGCCATCGATGATGATGAGATCAGAGAGTGAACGTTAAGACGAGGAGATAACAGAGTTGTTGGAGATGTGAATTCTTTATTGCTCTGTTTTTATTTTTCACATTGACTTATATTTCCTCGTGGCCCACTGGTTGTGGATGGCAACCAGCTTCCTTGATATTTCAATTAACTTTCCTGGAAACAGACTCTTGTTCTAAACCCAATGGTAAGCATTAAAGCACACAATTATTTTTTTTTGGGTAAATAAATTAAAACACACTAGGACAAACTCTTAACATTATTTATTGGATTTCTACTTTAATACTTCAGTTGTATAAGTTTATTAAATAAATAAAATCACAATACACTAGGGGTGCGTTAATATGAATTAAGTTAATTTGTCCACATTAACAGAACATTATTAATTAGAGTTTTACGTTAATATACACTAGGGGTGCGTTTGGTGTGCAAGATTGGATTGGATTGAACTAAACTAAATTAGTGCTGAGAAGTGTTTGATGCAGTACTGATTGGACTAAAATAATACTGTCTCTTGTTTGGTGTAACATAAGATTGGATAAAAAATAATTGATATTAATTATTATTTTTTTGTGAGAGGTAAGTGTAAAATTATATTAAATAAATAAAATCATTTTAATAAATTCAAAGAAAATAAGAATAAAACTATTTTATATTAAATTTGGTTAAAAAATTATTAAATTATTATTGTGAAAATTTGAAATCACATATGCATTGCCGTGTTGAAGAAAAGTTGATTCCTCATTGCACGGCGCAAGAGTAAAAATATCATAATTTCACTCCACGTGCTTAGCTATTTCCGTTTGGAAAATGCTTGTGTGTTGATTGGTCAATACCCAAATATACTGACCATCTAATAGAGTGTTGCCATGTGGTCAAAACCTTTTCATTTTTTACATTTTTTACATTTTTCTTCTTATTTTGGATTACGTGGCAGCCAACCATTGGGTTAGTCAGTACAAGTATTGTCCTCTTCGTTTCCCTGTATTGGTAAAGTTTTTATTTAAATTTCAAAATTAGATATATATTATTAATTATTATATATATACATATATAATTTTGTAAACACGTGTGAGGAGCTTTCGCTTAAATATCGTGAAAGTAATTATCTAAAATACTTGATTTACAGGTCCCGACAAATTCAGTGTCAGATTTCAAATAGAGAGAAAGAGGAATATAAAAATCGGTGAAAAGCAAAAGAAAAATCCATGTACGTCCAATCAAATCTATTGCAATAATCCTAGCTGTCAATAACATGCTTTAATGGAAATGTCTGGATGCTCATCAATGATAATTCTATGTGAGTGGGAACCAGAAAAAAAGTGTCAATACTGTCATGTGAGAAACCAAAAAAAAAAAAAATACACAAAACAATTTGGGCGGTGACCATTTTTGGTCCACAAATTTCCACCGACCAAAATGGGGCACGCTAATGAAAATGAGTGGATATGATTCAATGGGTGGTGTGTAAATTAATTAAATAATCACAGATTAGATCAGAAAAGGTGGGAATTAATTGTATGTAATTGTGAGGTGGCCGACCAAAAATGGAGATTATAGCAAGGAATCTTTATGACTTTCTTTACAAAACTTTCTAAAACAGGTTGGTTTTTTTGATTAATTTTGTCATCATTGATTTATTTTTATAATAACATTTTTTAAGCTTTTGATCTGTTTAGCATTTAAGAATCACACCATGATTAATTAGCTTAATTACACCTATTGAAGACTATTACCATATTGGAATGGTCGAGCTAATGAGTAGAGTTCATTTCTCATGAAAATTTTGAGTTTACAAGCAAGAAAAATGGAGCATTAGCATACTTTGTTCAAATTGCATTTTTGGGTGACTAACAATAACCAAATGGAATTTACGCACATCCACTCATAACTCAAGTGGTTGCTCATTTGTCTTCATATTTGTAACAGGGGTTCGATTCCTATCTTTATTTATAAAATCATGATAAAATGCTGGGAGATCTCTTCTATATAGTGACTAGTGAGAGTTATTTTTGAGTTGCACTTGTAGACTGTAGTCGTTGATTTTTGTCAGGTTCCAACAGACCTCTAACCCAATTGATATCCAACTTAAAAAGAAAGAAAGAAAGAAAGAGCCTCAAACTGTTGTGTTTCCTTGAATTGAAGTTGCACTCTTATTGCCTCCTTTTCGTGACTTGAAAATTTGAAAGTATGTATATATAATAGTGGAAATGGTGGAAAATGTCACATTTTTAAAGTGATTTGGTGACAATGTCAGTACTTTAATAAGTTAAGTTTAAAAGACACCAATTATGGTGAACTACCAAAATTGCCCTTAGTTTATCATTTATGTTATTCTCTTTGTACTTTTCTCTCTCCACACTTCCAACAAAAACGACAGTAGTGTTAACTCAGTGACTCTCTCTCTCTCTCTACAAATACAAGTTCAAGGTTGCTTCAGTACAATAAGGTAATATTTCTTATAAATGCTTCTTTTAATTTGTTCACATTTTCATTTGTTCATAAACAAATCTGTTATAGGAGTGTTTTGTAAACCTTGGCCATTGTGAGAATTTTGGATCTCCGAGCGTTTTAAACTTTTGTTCGAGACTTTTAAAATATTCTCCGAGCCTTTTAAATGAATAAGTATCGAGACTTTTAAAATATTCTCCGAGCCTTTTAAATGAATAAGTATCGAGCCTTTTGAAAATATTCTCCGAGCATTTTCATGTCTTCTTCGAGACTTTTCATGTATTGTCCGAGACTTCTCCGAGACTTTTAATGTCTTCTCCGAGACTTCTCCAAGACTTTTCATGCCTTCTCTGAGAGTTTTTCAATGAATCATTTTTCGAGCCTTTTCATGTATTGTCTGAGACTTCTCCGAGACTTTTATGGCTTCTCCGAGACTTCTCCGAGACTTTTTCAATGAATCATAATTCGAGCCTTTTCATGTCTTTTCTGAGACTTTTCAAGTGTTCTCCAAGACTTTTCAAGTCTTCTCTGAGAGTTTTCAATGAATCACTATCCGAGCCTTTTCATGTCTTCTCCGAGACTTTTCAATATCCTCACCCGAGCCTTTGTAAATGTAATATGTAAAAATATTTTGTAGTCCTGAGTTTTTATTAATGGTTTGTGATGATTAATTTGACAGCATTATGAATCGGGTTAGAATTGTAATATCGTACAACGGTCGATGGGAGCAGTTACCCGACGGAAGTTAGAGATTTGTTAGATCCGATAATCGGGGAATGTATGTGTCAAAGAATATGACTTATGAAGAATTGGTGACGATCGTGCAAACCATTGTGAAGTATGATGTAAACAAATTCAATGTTGATTTGTCATCAATAGTAATCGTTCCTGACAGTACATGTCGCACATTTATAAGAAATGATGACGATGTCTAGTTTATGCTAGGGGAAGATCGGGTGATCCCTCAAGTATGTGTCAGTGTAACTGAGAGGACAGCTAGAGATGTGATAGGGAATGATATTCCTCCTCCTGATGAAAATACCCAACAATTTGGATCCTTTAGCGGTAGCAACCAAGGTTTCACCTAAAGGAGTGCCACCGAAGAAGGGGGAAAAATGTGTGGTGTCCCACCGGTAGTGGTCCCCCATGCAGATGTAGTTGAACCTCAATTTGATGATGTGTTTGGTTATCGAATTGAGTAGTACAATGAGCAGAACAATTACCCGAACCATGAGGTGGATAATGAGGCAAATAATTAATAGGTTGATGATCTACAAAATGTGGATGAAGAGCCTGCCGAAAATCAAACATGCGGTAGACGTGTATACGGAGTTAGTTACACAGCACCAGATTTGCCTGGGACTTTCGAGGTTCGGTATAATGTAACAGCATTTGATTTTGATAATGCGATAACGTGGGTTATTCCCGGAGCAGATTCATATTCGTTTGGTATTGGTAGAAGCAGCACCTTGGCAAGCGCCAAAACCTAGAACCATGATTTATAAAGGTCAATTTTTTTCGAGTAAAAAGGATTTGAAGAGGTCAGTTAGCCATTTTGCAATGCATCATAACTTTGAATGGAAGGTGAAAAGGTCCAATAAGACAACTTTACATCTGGTTTGCATCATTGACGACTATACGTGGAAATTAAGAGCGGTGAGGAGAGACGAATAGACTTACTTTCAAGTCAGAAGTTTTATCAACGAACACAGTTGTCCTTGGAGGAGATTCACCGTCGCCACTGACAAGCTAGTGCAGTCATAATCGGAGAAGTCATTGCACCTAAACTTCAACAACATGATGGTCGTCTCATTAAATTCCTGTACTTTTTCATGTCGTTAGGGTCCTCAATTAGAGGTTTCTGGCGGTGTACCCATTTGAAAGGAAGATTCGGGGGTACAATGTTTGTTGCAACTGCACAAGAAGGAAATGAATATGTGTATCAAATTGCTTTTGGGTACGGGTGACTCAGAAAACAACCTTTCATGGGAATGGTTTTTGAAATGCTTGAGGAGTGCCCTTGGTCATATAGATGATTTAGTTTTCATTTCCGATCGTCATGCAAGTATTGAAGCAGGGATTTCAAAAGTCTTCCCTTATGCAACCCATACCATATATTGCTGGTATTTTGGTGAAAATATGAAGAAGCGATTCCACAGAAAGGATGTTGCCGGCATAATGGATGACGCTGCTAGGTCGTATAGTGAAATGAAGTATAATCGTCACATGGAGGAGTTACGTAAGCTGCATAAGACTGCATTCGATTATGCCATTGCTGCCGGTCCACACAAGTGGTTCCACGTACACTATCCTCAAAGAAGGTACAGGTTGATGACCACAAATGTTGCAGAGTGCATAAACGCATGCTTAAAATTCGCACGGCAACTGCCGCTGATGACACTGGTAGAGTTCATTAGGAATATGCTACAAAAGTGGTTTCACGATCGTCATGCAGCTGCACGGTCTATGCGTTATCGATTGACTGATGCAGCACATCTTGTGATCCTCAAACGTCTCAAGAAGTGCGGTTATATGACCATAAATCCAATTGACTAGAACATATTCTCCATCAAACATAAGGGAAAACAGTGGACGGTTAACTTATCCCGGAAGACTTGCACATGCAACAAATTCCAAATGGAATTTTTTCCATGTTCACACGCACTCGCAGTGGCAAGGTACATTACAAGTTACAGTTAACGCTTTATAATACTCAAACGTAAATCTCATTGTTTTCATTGTTGCAGTGAACGGAACTTGGATTTCACATCTCTATGTGCGGACTAGGGAGACACTTATTGATGCATACTCGGTTCCTATTATGCTTGTTGGCCATCCTTCTTCATGGGTAGTGTCATCCGACATCGCAGCGTGGGTGGTTTTAAATCCAAAGATGAAGAGATAATCAGGTTGCCCGATGGAGGGTCGACATGCATCGTCTTTGGAGAGGACAACCAGGACATAATAGCAGGAGGTGTTTCAACCCGCCTATGGTTAATGAAGGTCCTAGCAGAATTATCCCCGAGGAATACCATCGCAAGTGCAGCATCTGTCATGAGACTGGACACAACAAACAAATGTGCCCTAAGAAGGACTCTACTGTGGAATGAATAGAGCCATTGAGGAAGGCGATCAAACATAACAAGGTAGTATAAGAGGAAGACGAATTGCCACCAGAAAGCTTGCGATTGCTAATGAGGAACACGTCTCCAACTTGATGTCTTCCAACATCGTTCAGACTTTCATAACCATGCTTGATACTGTTGTGTTATGAGACCCTTAGTTTTTATGATTTTATGTTGAACTCTTCTGATTTATTTTTTGTTATAGTGTTCATAATTTGTTGTATTGTTTATGGATTTTAATGTATGAAATGCGTGTTGAACTTTTCATTGCAAACACTTAAAAAAAAAAACAAAAGAATTTGTCATTTCATTACTCAAATGTTATGTACATCAACTAAACGTTCTTGGAGTTACAATAAACCTCTACGGCCATCTTCTTTCGAATGGTGGCCATATCGGCTTCTTTCCAGTCAAACTGGTCCCTATTCGCCGTCAGGTACTCTATCATTCTCAAAGTATGGGCACCACAGTTACCCCTGCAATTCACCACATGAACAACCGTTAGAATGGAATTTTATAAAAACCAATTGGGATAGAATCATATCTTGAAACAGTGCTGATCGGACGATTTATATACCTATTTGAGGTCTCCCTTTCCTAGCTTTTGTACTCGTTTTCGAGCGTATTTTTATATATAATGTGTTTTGTTGAGCCTTGTGTAGGTACATGTTCCCTACATTTGGTGTTTGAGCTTAAAGTCAAGATTGGAAGGCCAAACCGAGCAAACAATGAGAATTGGAAGCCATTCAGAGTTGTCACGGCCTCGCCATTGACCCAAACCGTACCGTGATTCATGGTCAACCACGGTAAGCAAAATCAAAAGCTCCATGGTGGATCTGCCGTTGAACCAGAACGCGACATTGAGACCGCGACATTGGTCAACTCTGATTTTCCAAAGCTTAGGGGTTGATATTGTATAGGTGTGTGCTGAATGATCAACTTGCGGAGGCCATAACTTCCTCTTCAGATCGAACCACGATGAGATCCACATATATTTAGAAAGCCCCGGGTGTCTAGTTTCCATAACATTTGACGGATTGCGATTCCGAGCTTTCTAAAGGAAGTTATGCCTATTTGAGTGATTGATGCGTGAAGCTGAAAATTCCACCAGTGTTCATGGCGAGTGACCATGGCGACTTAACTCACTCACCTCACCTCACCCACTCACCTCAACCGCTGCCCAAATCATGGCGACCAAACCACTCGCCATAACACTCGCCACGAAGCCTGGAAATACCAAAATTGCCCTTTTCAAGCCCAAATCGTCCCCAAACTTACCGTAACTATAAATACACCTCTTTGCCTCATCTTTCAAGAGAAACCCACGGAATTCTTCACCTATCTTCACTCCATCTTCATCTTCTTCCCCAAATCAAGAGAGAGAGAGAGAGAGAGGCTTTCAAAGCTCCTATGGAGGTTTTTCTCCATGGGAAGCTCACCACCACAACTTTCTACCTATCATCCACCACATTTGGAGTAGATTGCAAGGAGAAAGGAGAGGTCTTTGGACCAATTTCGAGCTAGCAAGCTTGGAGAACTTGGAGAAGGTCATCTTCAAGGGTTGTCTCTTTCAAACTCTTCTATTTGTATTTCTTGTTTTCTAAATGTGTAATCCCCACTTGGGAAATATTGTAAACCTATATTTGTGCTCATTTATGTTATGATCGTTCTTAAATCTATTTGGGTTTTGATTTGTTCTTGTTATTATTGCATAATCTCTTATCTTGATATGCATGTGTGTGGAGATTGGAAATTGATGTGTGTTCATGGATGTGATTAGGAGTAGATTAACTTAATATGTAGGAGTAGTTGTAATCAAATATCCCATTTGTGTGTGTATGTCTTTGGAAGGTTGAAATGCCTTGTTTTGATGGGTTTAAGTGTATGTGGGTTAGGATTGTACCTCCATGGATGACCTTCCGGGTATAGTCTTGACCATTTAGCTCTAAAAGAATGGATGAAACTTGTTTTATGCATGACTGTGCTAGAGTAGGTTTTGGCTCTATGTTCATGAGCTTAATGGGTCTTTGACCTTAAGACACATGCTCTTTCATGACCTTTGGGGAGCTAAAATAGATTTTGGTTTCCTTAATCAACGAGTGATTCGTAATAATAGATTATTTGGTTTCGGAACTCCTTAATCGTGAAATCGAGCCCTTAACTTGAATTGGATAAACTTAATGCCTAACAATCAACTAGGTGTGCACTTGTGTTTGGTGAACTAATAAGTACCTTGTATTACCACAATCTTACATCTCTCCAAGCCACCCTTTTACTATTTATCTCTTTAAACACCATTCTCACCCCTCCATATTCTCTTTGTTTTTATTTGCATTCCTTTCATTTACATTTCCACACATACCACACCGCAATACGCATACACCTCACACACAACATTCTCATCACATCCGCATTCTATTTACATGCTTTCAATAAACTCTAGAACTCGAGACGGTCGACGGATCACACCTCCCTATGAACGATACCCTTGCTTGTTGCTATACTAGTCTCTAGTCACTTGCACTAACATGGTGAACTTTAAATATAAATGTTTTGACATGCAAAACGATAGCTTGTCAAGTGCATACCCTCTATCCTGTTGGGGCACACGGTCTACAGACACAAACCTCATCTGAAAGGGCTTATCCTTCAGTCTGTACGTCATATCACCACTCCGTCTATTCCTGTGAAAGTTCACCGCATTCAGCATCGAGGATAAAAGGTACTTTAAGCACGCGACCTGGACATTCCTATGGCGATATGAGACCTCCTGTCTGAATGGGTCCATCACGTAGATTATCCTTGACTGAAGGTTGACGCTGGACAAGACCCAATGCATACGTCTAAGGTTACAAGGAATCAACACCTGTAGGTGTTTCAACAAAGTATTATCAGTGTCAAATTTATTAACAATTTAGGCCATGTAAAATAAAAACTCACCGCGTCAACATCGTGCCATGGCCTGTTTCGTACCGAGAGCTATCCACGTATCACCATAAGTTTATCATGTCACCACTGGTGGTTCAGCACAGTCCAACCTTCTGGGGGTTTTCCCTCTGCTGTAGGCTGTAGTCGGTCCCAGGTATGACATAACAATGACTGTACATATAAAATTTACCGAAACATTAGGTTAAAGATATATGAAACACATCAAAGCAGAAGCGAAAACCGTACAATATAAACACTTACATAGAACTGTGAATCCAGTATGTTGATCCTCGAACCGTACACAGTTGGGTATCGACGCTGACGCTTCCGATTCCGAAGAATCTTCAAGTATGCGTCAATGTGCTGACAAAAGGTACATTTTGTATTGTTAGGATTCTACCATTTTTGAGAAAAACTTATACAGAAAGTTGAAGTAAGGAACATACCATATCCTCAAACTCCATGAAGTTGGTTTGAAACCGGTGGAACCAAGTGACGCCAACTGGCACGTGTAGATCCACATCACGTCTGCATCATGGTTGAAGAAGTTAGATAACGTAGTACTTTCACGTAATTTCAATCCAAGAAGTTAGATAACCAAAGAAGTTTGAAAATACTATACAAAAATTATAATTTCTATGATTATACTTATAATTCCCCCATATGGGTTCCTCTTGTAGGCTATGTACTCCTCAAGCTGGTCAGGATCAACCAATCCGTGTGGCATCCATTCATGTGGTGGCGGTGGCATGATCCGTGGCCTCTTCGATCGATAGGGGTCTGTGTATGGGGAACGCTGCTGCCAACCTCGTAGTCGAATCCGCTCTTGATGCCTTAGGGGTGGGGGACTCTGGTCCAAAGCTTGAGGATCCATGCGGTGTAAGGAGGAGTGGTGTGAGGAAGAGCGGTGTGGGATCGACCGGATAGGTGCATCGCGCAGGACCAAATTTATCCCCGTGGATGGCGCGGCGCGGCGGTGCGTTGGGATCAACCGGAGGGTTACGCTGTGAGGAGGAACTCTCTACGCTGGGATCCGCTGGACGGGTGCACTGTGAGGAGGGGTCAGGTGTGAGGTCTTGGAAATGTACAGGATCAGGCAGTAGCTACGACGAGCGGTCCGCGATCAAGTCCGAGATATGAACAGGATCATGCATCAACGGGGACGAATAGTCCGCGGTGAGGTCCTGAGACAGTACCTGCTCCAATAGTGCTGTTTGTGTATGGGGACGTACCTCCTCTCGTGCGGTCATAACTGGCCCCCGCTGATCAGGTACTGTCTCTGTAGGACCAGTACCCCCCCCCCCCCCCCCCCCCTCCGCCTCGTGTTTGCCCGTCTTGATGACCACCTGGCCTATCTCCGGGAGTAAAGTATCGGTCGTTGAACAGTGGACCATCCCGATAGGACTGCGTGGTGGAACCTTGAAGTGCCAGGATCAAGGCCAGCAACTCCGTATGCTGCTGATCTCGTTTGTCATTACCCTTTTGGACATCCTCTTTTAAACGTCGGATATCATCCCGTAAGTCTTGGACGACATCCATCACTTCAACGAATTTTTGGTCCCAGCGGTCCTGAAAGGATTTCGAACTCTGTCAGTACTAAAACCTTTCACTGTATTCAAATTAAATTATGTGGTACAAATATTTTAACGTACCTCTGGATGCCCTCCAACGCCTACTCGTGAGTCACCTCCAGTTCGAGGTTGTCTGGGCAACGAGAATCGAACCCGCCTATGCCTCACGGGACTCCCAGTGCGACCCTCCTGGTCAAAACCCTTCGTATCACTGCGTTCGAAAGACGGACCCTCAATATCAGTAGCTCCGGAATATGGACCCTCATACTGACTACGTCCGGGATCAGGACCCTCAGTATCAGTATGTCTAGAAGACGGACCATTATACCGACTGTCTCCCTCGTGAATGCCTTCGAAGTACCGTTCAACCCTCTCAACTGTCGTCGGCACCAATTCAACCCTCACATTCATCTGAAATCGTGGTTAGACCATTGTAATTGTATACTTACTGAACAAATAATAAATAAATAAAAAACTTACGTTTTCATAGAAAATGTCATCCAGTTTGTCCCTCCTCGGTCGCTGATGCAACTCCCACTTCAGAATATGGGGGGATAGCTCTATTTCCCTGCGGCACCCATAGTTGTTGTTGGCAAGCTCGGCGATAACATCAAAAGCAAATATCTGCGTAATAGATAAGTACGATAAGAATCCAATATTACTGTACATATGAAAATAATTGCAATTAAAGTACTACATCATATTCTAAATTCTCACTAACAGTGCATGCGTTAGACCGTATATGTTGTATGTCTTCTGTCTATGTACGTCAACGCCCTTTTGTCACTTGCATTTTTCGAACCGCTTGGTTTGACCGACCGACCAACGCATGCTTGAAACCAGAAATAGACCGCGTATACATATGTGCACCCCACGGGAATGCATCAAAAGCGTCCAAGTCCTCGACAATGCGAAACTGCCATACTGGAACTTTCTCTCTCTCGTCCAACCCCATCAGTATCCAGTTAAGCATATACAATAAACACATCTTTACCGCATCGTACTGCTCTGTAAAAACACCAATCCGCAATGCAGCTCTCAGCTGCAAATAGTCGATGTCATCTTGACCCTCAAAGTACCACTAGTGTATGCCATTCTCTACCATAGCATAGGTCGACGTGTCGGGTATCAGTTCGAACTTCAATTCGGTGATCAGACAAAACTTTATCTTCGAGAACCGGACCGAATGATGACCTAAAAGAAATCTCATCTCATCTTCCGGCCCATCGTGATGCAACTCGTGAATAAGCAACCGATGGAAAATGCCACCTGAAAACTTCATCTCACGTTGCATCCGAAGGAAATGTCTAAAGCACGACTCAGTATACCGACGTCGTTCTTCGACCGCAAGATGTGTAGGTACACTGTCAAGTGTGTTGTCGATATCTGAAAGGTCATCGAAATGGTCATGCCGAGTTATTTTTCCGGAGAACCTTCCATCCTTTGGAGTTTTCAGGAACTTTTTCAGCTTATTCGTCATCTACATATTCAAAGAAAAAAAACATATAAGTTCATTGAAAAGCCTCGGAGAGTATATGAAAAAGCTCGGAGAAATATTAAAAAGGCTCGAAGACTATATGAAAAGGCTCGGAGAGCATATGGAAAGTCTTAGAGAGCAAATGGGAAAGTCTCGGAGAGCATATGAAAAGTCACGAAAAATGTTTGAAAAGGCTCGGAGAGCAAATGAAAAGTCTCGGAGAGCATATGGGAAAGTCTCAGAATACGTCAGAAAAGGCTCAGAAAACGTTTAAAAGTCTCGGAGATTCAAAATTAAAAAAAGCTCGGTTACTGTTACAGAGTCACGGAAAACGTTTAAAAAGGCTCGGACAACGTTTTAAAAGTCTTGGAGATTCTAAATTTGAAAAAGCTCGGATTTGTGTTACAAACTCACGGAAAACCTTTGAAAAGGCTCGGAAAAGGCTCGGAAAATGTTTTAAAAGTCTTGGAAAAAGTTTTAAAAGGCTCAAAAACCTAGATTTCATCGTCTTCTACACAACGTTTTTATATACATTCAAACCCTAATCTAAACTTAAACTAACCCACAAACATAATCTAAATGAAACACAAATAAATAACAACAAAAACAAATCAAAACAACAACGAACATAAGTTTATCAACAGCAAAAACGAAATAGAAACTTACCATGAGATTGCAGGTTCTCTTCGACGTCACTACTGTAGGCCGTCGCCAGTGAGTTCGCCGTCAGACTTTGGTCGCCTTTTGGACTGTTGCGCCTTCGGGTTTTCTCTCTCAAAGGTTTTCTCTCAATTTTTCAAAAAGCACAAACTGACAAAAAATGGGTATTTTTGTCTGGTCACCTAAATATGTGCCTTTTAAACTTAAATTAGTAATCTGGTGACTGTCTTACAAAAGGCGCCCCATATAGTGCTATTTAATTTTTGAACCCTATATAATATATCTACTATCTTATTAGCTTTAGAACTTTACATCTTTTAGGATAAGAATTCCTGATTTGTGATAGCATTGTTTACAAATCATTTGAGAATCAAATCATGTGAGTCTCATACACAAATAAGGAATTAAATTTATTCTAAATTAGTAAATGCGTTCCCATCCCACTTAAGGAATCAAGTTCCCTATCATTTCATTCCTAATTAATAAACGCATCCTAAAGGTTGACACGTCAATTCTATGAAAAAATATTTTTGACAAATTGATATTGGTATACATGATTAAACATGATTGTTAAACATGATGTTATATTGGTTGGTGTATATAATTCATATTGCCTACTGCCCTTCCACATTGTATTGTCTCTGTAATCATTTGGGGACCAAATTAAAATAATCATAGTGATCAAATGCAAATGCAAGATGGTTTGGTTAGTGATCCTTATCTTTGTTGTCAGAAGTACCTTCATTTGAATCACCACTCACATCTTCATCTAGGTGTGTATCACTGACTCCCAGTATGGAATTTTGAAAATTAACAAGCTTATCAACCAATTCCAGATGTATAGCCAATGGAAGAGATACAAAGTGCGAGTAATCAAGAGCAGGGCTTTTAACTGCGTGTGATTTAAACCAAAAACGACACGCGAAAGATTTGTTACAAGTAAAATATAGGAAACAGAAGAAAGTTATGCTTAGCATATGTTCGACAAAGTCCATATAGTTAACTTCCTAATGCGCTCTAATTTTACAGAATGATTCAAATGAAGCTAGTCACAGAGTAAAGGATTTCAAGCAAGAAATTTATGGACTGGAAAAACTAACAAAAGTAAGACCATTAGGACAGTGTCTCTAGTAGTTAATGCAAAAGCTCGGCTTGACAGCATCATAAAATAATTTTCTTCCACGAAAAGCAATAGCTAAAAAAATCATTGTCGCTTTTATTAATCTGCCTTTTCACATGGATTGCTTAATTCATGACTGAATAGATCCCATAATAAAATGTTGACTATTAAAATTAGGTGTGAGGTGCTTTGAGCAATATCTTAGTAACATATAATAATTATAGCAATTTTGTCAAAAATTACAAAGTGTAACTGACCTCATCTATTATAGTTTGTATTCTTTCTAAGGCTCTGGTTACATTATCTAAGGAAATGCCTTCAATGACTGCAGCAAGTAACAATGTCAAAAGTTGCCATATAATTGGAATACCAATCACATTCACATCTCTTAGATAGTCATGAAAATTTTCAAAGTAGATAAGCATCAAGGAAAAATGTTATTGTAGAGCTAAAGAAATTCAACAAAACTGAAACTTTAAGATGACAATTTGATTACAACTATACATCAGTCATACTAAATTATCAATAACAAAGAAAACTTATAGAGTCATCCTTCCTTGATAATGGAAAGATAAGTTTAACACCCATCTCCTCTTCAATTTTCTTCTGTGTAGTTCCTCTAAGGAAGGAAAATAAAAGGAATAAGGAAAAATATATATGATTTGAATCTTTAAAAAGTCTACAAGCAAAACTCCATACTCTTTTCCTTTGACAAATCGGATTACAGAGGCACCAATCTGCATATAAAGCATAAGATAGGCTTTAATATACTAATTGACAGGCAGGGAGACTAAAATTTTAAACAAAATCAATAGGTGACAGTAAGTGATAACTGAATATTATGCATAAACAAGAAGTGATAGATACAATAAAACAGTGCAACCAAGGATAAGTTCGAGTAAGACAATTATAAATAATAGAATTAGTTATGCAGTAAAGTCAGCTTCCATTTTATCTAATCAAGCAATATGTTGGTTGAAGAAAAAAATAGATAAAAATAGAATCATGGGACAGATTAACTAGAAAATCTCTGAAAGCATGTCACAGATGATACCGATAAATACTACTACTTAGCCAATTTCTAGTCTAAAATAATGGCATAACAGCAAGGAAAAGGGCCAACCGAAAATATACATTCAGAGGAAGTATGATCTAAACAATTGCATGAATGTACATGATATTGAGGTTTATTATTAACAGCACAATTTTCAAATCTCAAAAATCAAAATTTCACCTCAATTGAAAGTGAATGTTTATCAGCTGAAGGAACCGAGTCTCCTTCCAAAACTTTATCCTTAACATTATCCTGCAAGGTGCTGGAATTGAGAGTTGAAATGGTTACTTCATCCATAGCATCTGCAACCTCCCTGGCATGTGGAGTATCTGAAACATTACTTGATATGCTGCAGTGCACTTCTTGGATTTGATTTCCATTTTCTGACTCAATTATGACATCCTTTACTGAGTATTCTGCAAATTGACTTTCAATGATAACATCGAACATGACTTAAAACAACAATAATCTCATTATAAACCAGTGTCTGCACACTGACCAGTTACAGTATTGTTAAAGACCATTTGATGATCAATAGAAATCACAAAAAAATGGAAAAGATAGATATATATTTAAATTATTCACATGAATCAGTGAACTGCCAGGAAATTCGCTAAACTTGAAGCAGTAGCTGTCAAAAACAATGTGGAAACTAGACTATTTTGATAGGATCTAGATCTAACCTCTCTCAAAGTGAAATCTACAGAGTTAATTGTGAATAGCCATAAGCCATTTCCAAGGGCTGTCGAGTCACATTCACTAGTCTGATAAATATTTTTTGAATTCTTTTTAAAGAAAAGGAAAAAGAAAGGGGAAGGTGAACAAAAGAGTTGAAGAGAGAGAGAGAGAGAGAGAGAGAGAGAGAGAGAGAACTCATGGTTTGAGAATCAAGAAATGTGATAAGAGTCAATCATTGGAACTTTGGAAGCCTATAGATACGCTAGTACATTGAGTCCACACGTGCGGTAGCACTGTGTCATAGTGCAGTGTTGTTTTGACCGGAAGACAAGGGGCGGAGGGTGGGAAGAACAAACGAATTTAAACAATTAAGCAAGTGGGAGAAGGCGCTGCATCTATTACAACAAAAACCAAGGCAAGTCACATTAATAACAAGAATATAGACCTTCGCTGGAAGCGGATTGAGTACTCAATGGTCTCCACACAAGATTCATAGTTTTTGGCTTCTTATTCCAATCAAATGCACTTGGCTTATGTTTTGCCCCACCCATCTTCCAGTTACAGCTGAAACTATAATAAGAACACTTTCCCTGTCATTGAGTAAAACTTAAATAAATAAAAGAAGCCAGACATAGGTTTGAACAATTTCCCAATCAACATCTAGAAACTTTAAAATTATTCTAAACTTCTAATTTGTATGCACTTCAAGAGACAAGTCAGGTTTTCAAACATTATATTGGTAGAAACAACCTGGCCATAATAGAGTAAAAACAAAATATCTAGAGATAATATAAACATTTTCCCACAGAAATATGAGTTCATGAGATCCATAGGCGTTTGCTTCTACAAATTTGTGCTGATGCACCAGTAACTCAAATGATTACTCTAAGACTTTTGGGCAGAACAGCCCAACTGAATGTTTCTCAATGAACCACAGCCATGTACAATTCATTTAGTGCAGATAGGCGAAGCTTCCAAAATTATAATAGGTAAAAAAAAACACAAAATAAATCACAAAACAATACAAGCAGATATCAAAGAAACAACTGTGCAGTTTATGAACTATGCCAAGCTACCATTTCGATTTTCGAGTCCCTAAAACACCACCTAGGTTCGTGGGAAAAAACAATTCATTGTAACAGCTGTAACATGTATCTTAATTGGTATAATTACTCAATAATCTTGAAGGCCGGAGTATCGATCTCTTCTTCCAAACTTCATTTGATTTTTAAGAAACACAAGAGAATTATTATCTTCTTTCTACCAATTACTAAATATCTTCATTTTCTTTCTTTCACTCAAATGGGTCCTTAATAAAGCAAAAAAGGCTGAGGGAACCTAGATATAAAGTAAAGGCATTTCTTTTCTTTTCTTTTTATCTCCAAACAAATTCTTTTCTTTTCTCTCAATCTTCCAACAAAACAAACAGACAAATACAGCACAACATCAATACCCCAAATAGCCAGAAAAAAATAAAAAATAAATCAATAATAACTTCTTCACAGTTCTTCACATAAATGAGTCAACATAACTTCACAGTTAATCAGTAAGAAAACAACAAGCAACACAACCATCAACAAATATGCAAAAATAGTACCTGAAAATAATGAACCGGCCTAGAATTCCATAAGTTGTCGAAAATTTCAGTACACGGTCAACTCTGCACAAGACAGTGAACTCATTATATTCAATAAACCAACTAATAAACCCAGATAGTAAAAGCAAAAAAGATTGAAACTTTCATATTAAAAGAAAAAAAAAACACTTTTTCGATTATTTGGGTTTCTATAACAAACACGTTTCGAATTAATTCGAAGGGACCAAAGTTGAGTGTTGAATTTTGAAATGGCCGCGTACCTGAAGAGGGACCTGCTGCAACTTAGCATTTTCTATCGTTGAAGCGGAAAACTGAGGTTTTGTTGTACGTGTTACAGAATTACAGTTACACCTACACGTGTGATGTGAAGTGATGAGTATGCAGAATTGATAATTTCTTAAGAACAATACTCGGTACCGACCGGTCAATACTCAAAATACTGACCCCACTAATAAGAGTGTAGTATGTGATATTTTTTTCTTTTACTTTTTACATTTATCTCACAAATTGGGCTATATGCGACACTCCTATTGATGGGGTCAGTATTTTAGACACTAATCGATCAGTACCAAAGTATTATTAATTTTTAAAATTTTATTTATTTATTTCGTTTGCTTGGGCTTGACTGCTTGATCATTATGTGGTAATTGGTATTTGAATAGTTTTTCAATTTTGAAAATATTGATTTTTCAAAATTATTGGATTTCAATCTAAAGGTATTGATGGTCTACTCTTGGTTGTTTTGACGGAGGAGGCCCCTCCAATTCGGCCTCTAGGTCAAACGGTCTCCTTTTGGCAAATTGACAAGAATGGAGGTTACTTTTTAATTTCTTGTTCAATACGAGAATTTAATATATGGGAGCTTACACACAAGAAGAACACAAAACATCCATGAAACTAAATAATTTATTGTTCTAATATAAGAATTTAAGTATTTAACCCCAAAACTTTTAAGTGTACTATAAAAAATTATAAATGAGATCTAACTCAATTTAAATTTCTAGAAAAAATAAACAACAATATATATGTATTTCAAGAAAACATCATAGTCAATTCTATAAGTATTTATTTTTAACAAATTACTAATTTATGAAATGGATGGGACATATTCTTACAAAGAAATTTTATAAATGCATTATTTTATAATTTTATAGAAATCATTGACAAAATTTATTATATAAAAGAGATTTTTAATTTATCAAGTAATTTATTATTAGACTGCCCGTTCAATTGAAACAAAAATAAATAAATGTCTTTGAAAAGAAATTGAAGGTATGATTGCCAGAGAAGCTTTCAACATTATCATATTTCATATACCATACTTGACGAAGAAGTGACCAGAAAAATTCTGATAGAGTAAACCAAGAGATCTACCTTGTACAATACACAAAGAACCCCAACAACATAAAATCCTCACAACCATTAAAGATCAGCTAGCTAGCTAGCTAGCTGCAACATATATGTGCATGCTCATCCATGGTGTGTCTAGGAGTTTTCTTCTGCTGCAAAGGCTCACGTTCGATCAAAGATTATGTTATTTCAGCTTTGCTAATCATAGCTATTCTTTCCGGGTTGCGAATCTTCTGCTACATCATTCATCGTTTGTTGAAGAAGGAGGAGGACGGAGATATTCGTCATTATAATAATCATGATAATTATGATCAAGAGCATAACCCTGGATTGGAAATGCAGCAATGATCGAATACATGCAGGCCATTATATAAGAAGAGAACATATACTTGTTTTGTTGTCCCTCAAAATTTTTCTGTTTTTGTATAGTTTATGTATTTAGTTTCGATTTCAGATATTCAACTGTAATGTTATATATAATCACCATCCAGTCCAATGTCGTTTGGTGGTAAACACGCTCATTCAACTTGCCATGTGCTCAAATTTTACTATAATACAACATAAGTTTTATTAATTATACAAAAATCGTCCCATGTTTTAGTTTTTGTACATGGTAAACATGTTTAAAGGAATCAGATTGTAATAATCATATGAATTTTGATACTTAATGAATAATCGAGCGAGCTTAATTAGGAGAGGATGAGATCTATTATAAAAGTTCACTAGTTAAATATTAATTGAACCCCTATTGTAGCTCAAAATATTCATGTCCATTTTGATTCAAACCCCCACTAGATAAATTCTTGTTAGTACGAGTCACACGCCACATTTTCAGGACACCATCAAGACTACCTGTACAGATTGTGCAGTATTCCTCCTCAGGATCCTCCCCCAAACGCCCCAAAAATGCAGTGACACATCTAATGGGTCCTCTGTGACCCACCAGAACCGCCACAATTGTATGCTTCCCTATATCCCGTTGATGATGATCTCTGGACCAGACCCTGCTAGTAGAGTCAGCCGACCCACTTATCACATAGTTGGACACACTAGCCATGCACATCACTACATGTGTGTGACCCTGCAGTGCACCACCGTGCTGCAATTGCCCCGAAAACCACCCCTTGTACCAATAATGTACGTACCCATCACTGCATCCGCCATAAAGTATCCCATCATCGTCCGGGGTTAGGGATTTCACAGGGGAGCATTTTGCCGGTAGGGTTATAATGAGGGTGTGGGGTTGGTTTTCGGTGTAGAAGTTACGGCGCCAGGCTCTGACAGTGGCATCATCGGAGGCTGTGTAGAGTACTCCGTCGTCTGCGACGGCTAGGGCATTGATTGGCTCAGAATGTGCTTGGATTGTTTCAATACATTTGAAGTCTGTAATTCTCCAAACTTTTACTGTTTTGTCAAGGGAAGCTGAGTATAGTATCTCATCTGAAATGTTGATTGCTAGTGATGTAATTGGTCCCATGTGCTTTGTCTGTGATCATAGAAGAGAATGAAGAACAAATTAGATACATATTTCAATTATTTGCCACTTATTAAAAAAAAGAAGAGAATTAATTAGATGTACTTTCTGCCTAAAATTGTATGTAGATATATTTCACATGATATGTGACTATGAGAGATAACCAACGAGGAATATACATCTATAAGATGAAAAACGTCAAGGATCTCGACTCTGTAACATTACAAATTAAGTCACAAGTCTATTTGTAATTAATTACAGAGTTACAAAGTTCTATTTATAATATTAAAGAGTCGAACAAAAAAACTTGTGAAATCCCGCACTTGAAACCTTCTTGAAATATGGAAAATCAACTTTTCATTACTAAATCATGTCACCTATAGTATAATAGAAGGCTTAGATGCAACAACTAACAGGATGCACACAGGGGCGGATCTAGAGGGGGGCCAACAGGGGCCATGGCCGCCCGCGCCCCCCCCCCCCCCCAAAGAAATAAAAAAAAAAAAATCAATTAGAAAAAATTGCAGAAGAAGAAATTTTGAGTCAGAGATGAGATGTTAGAGCCGGGTGAAAGAAATAGGGAGAACAAATAGAGAGAACTTGTGAGTTGTGAGACACTGAGAGAGGAGAAAGAGAATATTGGGTAGTGTGCCTTTGACTTGGGTAGTTGGAGTGTTAGACATTAATTTGTATTTTTTAAATAAAACTTGACTTTATTTTTTATTTTATTTTTTGAAATTAAACTTGATTTTGTTTTGGCTATTGGATTATCACCCATTCTTGGAAATATATTTCTCTTATTAGTTTTTATTTAAATCTTTATCTATTCAAATTTATTTTAAGTTAATTTGATTTAAGATGAATATTATAAAATTAAATTACAAATATTTAAATAATTAT
The DNA here is from genome assembly GCA_008009225.1 of Acer yangbiense. NCBI lineage: Eukaryota > Viridiplantae > Streptophyta > Magnoliopsida > Sapindales > Sapindaceae > Acer > Acer yangbiense. The sequence continues at coordinate 498 of VAHF01000106.1, read as the reverse complement.
GATTTAAATATATTAATAATACAGTGATATTTTAATATGTTATGATGAATATATTTGTTTTATATCTCTTGTCATTTAAATTATTGAATATTTATTATCAGTTTTTTTTTAATGTTTTAAAAAAGATATAAGAAATATATTTTATTAGTTGGAAACTATTAAAAAAAAAGAATAATGCTTGGGTACTGACCAGTCAGTACCAAAAATACTGACCCTACCAATGTGAGTGTAGCACATGACCTTTTTTTCTTTTACTTTTTACATTTATCTTACAAACTGGGCCACGTGCTATACTTCTATTTGTGGGGTCAATAATTTGGGTACTGACTAGTCAGTACCCAAACATTATTCTTAAAAAAAACCATTCTCAAATATGTTAAGATTAGACATTGGTTTTGCAAAATGAAGAAAATGGTCAGTACCTAAACATTATTCTTAAAAAAAACCATTCTCAAATATGTTAAGATTAGACATTGGTTTTGCAAAATGAAGAACAAC
>VAHF01000105.1:0-60769 GCA_008009225.1 Acer yangbiense | reverse complement strand
AAATTAAATGGTGATTTTTTGGGGATGTGCTGGGTGACCCCTCCCCATCCCCATTTTCCCCCCTTTTCCCCCCCATTTGCCCCACATTATCTTGAGATGGGGATTGGATGGGAGAGGTCCCCCATCCCCCATGTTCCCCATTTCCCCCAACAGGAATATATAAATTATAATATATTTTTTTTAATATATGTTTTTTGATTCTTTGAAAACTCTAACTCCCTAAGTATAACACACATTGTACTCTTTAATTTTATTTTTTTTTTTATTGAAATGTTTTTTTTTTTTTAGTTTAATTTATAAATTTTTAGTTCAATATGGGAAATTGGGAACGGGGGAAACGGGGAATGGGTAAAGGGGAAAATGGTGAAAACTGGAAAATTTGGAATTGGGATGGGATGGATATATGTCCCCCAAAATTCCCCATCCCCTTTTCTCCCAAATGGGGAAATGGGGGGGATGGGGGAAGGGTCTGGAAGTGGGGATGTTGGAAATGGGGGGACCTAAATCCATCCCCCATCCCCAAATGTGCTCTCTAGTTACGTGAGATTTGTTCCCTTTCCATTCTATTGAAGGACCGTTGGCGAAACCTATAGAATGTTTGCAAGGTGAAAGTGGTGGGTTCGTTTAATGTATGCACAAGATATTGAAAACCGAGTGCAAGTTTCAATTCTGACGATGAAGATGAGTTTTTGGAATCAATGGAAAAAAGTATCAGCTCCGATGATGAGGATGAGTTTTGGGAATCAATGGAAGAACCCAACTGAAGTTTCAGCATTGATGAGAGGGAAGAGTAACCACACATGACACAACAACATGAGATCAAACATAATGGAATTGCTTGGAGCTGAAGAAACCAAATTCAAGGTAATAAATAAATGATTTTATGCATTTCAGGATTCTTCTTTAACTGAATAAAATGTCTCTTATGGATCTCATTTACTTGGTTAATTTGTTTATGCCCAGAATTAGCAGACTTGGCATTTCAAGGAAACTCTCACTGTTAGTTCCATAGACACTTATCATAGAATTTGTTGCTGATTATATTGAATAAATTTTGTTTGTTCAAGTAAATATTAACTAATATTAGTTGCTGAAGTCTTTTGTAATCATAGAAGATTCAAGAAGTTTCGAGAACAGTCCTAATTAAAAGTTTAGGGCAGAATCTAGATCAAGAATTTAAAACAAAATAAATAAATCATATTCGCAAATCACAAACGTTCAATTCGTGATCTTGTTTTTGTATTAGTTTATGTTTGGCTGGGCTAAGTTGCATTTATATTAGATGGACATGTTAGCCCACTGACTGGTGTATTTCGCAAGATTACAGAGAATCAGATTATATATTAGCACACTTATTGGGCTCTAGCCCTACAAAACTAACACCGAAACGGTCGGGTCAAGGGTTTGACGGGATCTGAGGATATCAATCAGTTAATATTAGCCACACTTGATTGGGCTCAGCCCAGTACAACTAACACCGAAACGGTCGGTCAAGTTTTGACGGATCTGAGGATATCAATAGTAAGTACTGTGCAGTCTGGATTCACAATATCAGAGAAAAACTTACACAATGCTTGAAACTGTGTATGGTAATGGTGGGGCTGGGACACCCCTCCACATGAAATGGTAGGTGCACTAACGCATGTGTAATAGATGATGTGCAAAATTTATAAGTTGATAGATAAATAATTAATAAATTAATACAATAATAAGAGATAGAATTCTTTATATTTTTAAATAAAATTGAATCTTAATCAGATAAACATGATTTTTTTTTCTTTTTCATTTTTAACAAATTTAGTGAAAGTTCAAACAAATTTAAAACGTTCAATGAAAATTTTATTTCACCAGTCATATCATAGAGAACAAATGCTATTTACAAAGTAAAAACATAAATCTAATAAGTTATGGGTCGTTTGTTTTTTGCACTGAAAACTTAATGGTATCTAATTGAAATTATTAAGTTGTTTTGTTTGTTTTTTTCAAGTGGTAAACAATTTAAAAAATACCAAAAAACAACTTAAAATAAAAGTAAGAAATCTTGACTTTTAACTTAATTCAATCACTGAATTGCATTTATATATTTTCTTCAAGATTATCCTACCAAAGACAATATATTTCCAATTTTATCATAATTTTATTTATACAAATTTATTTCTTTTAACCTATTATTTATGATAACATCTATAAACTAATAATAAATAAATAAATAAATAATAAAATAAATAAAACCTTAATCACATTATAACTTTCAACACCATCGTTGAACCTCCAATTCTATATTGTTTTTTTTTTAAATTAAACCATTTCTACCTCATTATTTATCCTATTTCTTTTTAATAAAAAAAATGATTATTTATCATATATTAATCATAAATTAATTATTGTAATTATAACATAAAATGGTTTAAAGATTTGTTACATTATTTTTATTTCAACGATGAAATTTTATTTTGAAAATTTGCAATATAAAATAAAATAAGAAATTAATTTATGTTTTTGGTAACTGAATATTTACATAGATTATCAAAAATAATATTCTAAAAATAAAATACGGGAAAACAGTTTTAATATTGAATGATGAAGAAATAGAAAACATTTGAATAATTGATACAAAACAACGTGTGTATATATAGTTCAATATTCTTGGTTAACCATCAATCTCTATCAGTTTCACATTAATGAAGTTGACCTATTAACTATCAAAATCAATTATTTGATTATCTGATCTCTTCTGTTTTCTTCTCTAATAAGTATAGGAAGACTTGGTTTAGTGATGATAATTGTAAAACCACTCCAAAAAAAATCTCTTTTGTTATTTCTAAAAATGTTAATGCATCCTGCAATGTTTCAACATATATCTAATGATTTTTGTGAGTAAAATTTTTATTTTTATTTTTTATTTTTTCATATTATTATCGATTTATTAAACAATTCCGTTGATGTTTGTTGTGACCTGTTTCATGTATTAATGGTATTATCAAGCGAAAGAAGAAAAAAGAGGCTGATTTGTCAATTGTCGTCCACACTTGACTTACAATATACGGTGATTTAATTAGTCTTTGATCAACATCTTTTTCATTTAAATTAAATTAGCTTAATTTGTTTGGTCAGTTGGCACAAAGTTGCTGAATCAATACTAATGATAACGAGTTCTCTCGCTACATATGATAAAGTTTCTCACCTTTTAGCCGTCAGAATTGGAAACCGAATATGAGAATTCAATTATTCGATACCAAATTCTATTGATGTCTCCTTCCATTTGGAAAAAAAAAAAAATTACAGACAGGTCTTATATATATAATAATTTAAAAAATTACAAAATTAAAGAAAAGTCAAAATCTTTAATAAAAATTTATGGAATTTATTAGAAATATTTCCTGAAAAGAAGAAGAAAGCGTGTTTGTAAAGTTAAAACCCAATGAGAGACTGAACTGTATAAAACTTTAGAATCTGAAAAGGAATATTACCTGCATATATATGTCATAAGAAATGTTTATGTAAGTTGATTGTTGTAAGGTAAAAATAATTTATAGTGCCGCTGTCATATAGTAGTTATAATGTCAAAATCCCACAGGAGGTATTTGGTTAACACTTAACATCATGTTGTTGAAATGTTTTTTTTTTTTTTTTTTTTTTTTGTTGGGTACAAAACTTTTGTTCGATCAAGCGTTATTCAAGGGTTTCTAAAAGCAAAAATCCATCAAACCCGCTTAATGAATTCGAGTTTGAAATGAGTCTTCGCTGAACCATACAGTCTTTACAAAATAGGAAACAATGGTATTTGGTTACATACCTATATGGGGATTCAAACTTCAAATCTCATGGCATGAGTAAACCATATGTCTGACCATTCGTTTTTTCATATATTCAATCTCAAAATTGCATCTCTATTCTTATGTTAAAACTAATTATATACAAGTAAATCAGTACAAGAGGTTAAGAATTAATATATATATATAATTGTTATGGTTGTATTTTAATATTTTGCATATTTAATTTTTAGTTAGATTATAATTTTTTATGTTAATTTAGATGTGTATTAACCACCATTAACAGTTACTAGATGTGGTTTGTTATGTAAGTGGTGGATCCCTAGTTTTTAGTTAGTTGATATTGATACCTAAATTGTAGTTGGAAGTTATCTGTATATTTTCCTATTTATTGTTGATTGAACGTTAACCATTATTTATCATCATTATTTTCATTTTATCATAATTCTAATTTAGAATTTTTGTGATCGTAATATGTAATATCGTATCATATATATATATATATATATAATAGGGTAAATTTACCTCACACCCTTAAGGTTTGAGGCAAAGACACTTAGATGGAAAAGTTTAATTATTCTACACGCACACCCCTATTTGACCATGGTAAGTTCCAAAATGCCCTTGGGTGTTAGTGTAAAAATACTTTTATATTTTATTATTATATAAGGGCATTTTCGACAATACAGGTGGTTTAGTGTAGAATAACTAAACTTTTCCATCTAAGTGTCTTTGCCTCAAACCTTAAGGTTTGAGTGCAATTTACCCATATATATTTCAAATTGTATTGCTTTCTCAATTCCCTAAGCTGATACTGACCCTGGTCAGATCCCCTGCCAAATTTTGGCATCTAATAAAAGTATAAAACAACCACAACCATCACAGTACTTAACAAAATAAATCTTAATTAGTACCGATTATACATGAGCGACTTAAATTTATGTCAATGTAATTAATAATATTTTAATTGGCTAGTGAATATTAACTAATATCATTTGATGAAGTCTATAGAAGACTTCAAACAAGTGTCCATATCAAGTCTTATTTGAACTATAATTAGAGCAGGTTAGGCAGTTTCTAGATCAAGAAACTAAACACAAAAAAACAAAAAAAAAAATCATATTTTATGTTAAAGATACATTCCTTGCATACCTTCATTGATTAATAAATTGTTTTATAAATGTATTTTAATTAAGATGATGTAATCGAGAAAGAAATCATTATTTTATGTAGGGGTAATTACTCTGATGGCGCCATCACTATCAAAATCGCCACCAGATGGGAATTTGGTTAGAAATGACTATTTTTAACAACCATGTTACACTAATAACCATTCCGTTATAATACCGTTAACTTTTTCTAAGAATGTTACATAATGACCATCAATTTGTTCACTTGGTATCAAATGGTCATTAAATTAGGGTGGGTGCTGTTCATTGAACCGAACCGAATCGACCCGAACCGAGTCGAAATATGGTTTTTGGTTCGGTTCACCTGATCATTAGGTTCACCTGATCAGTTAGGTTCAATTCGGTTCGAACCGAAGAACCACATAGAATATGGGTCGGTTTCGGTTTTGGGGCCTTCCAAACCGAACCGAACCGTCGAACCGACATTTAAATACCAAAAAAAAAAAAAAAACTAATTTCACTTATCTCATCAGACCTTTCTCTCTTCATCTCTTGTGAGTCTTGTTCTGCCGCAGCTCCATCTCTATCTAATGTTATTTTTAATATCGATGTTATATTTGCCCACTCATTTTTAATTTTATTTTTATATGTTTAATATGATTTTTGATCTGCATACTGATTATATATTGTTACTCTATAGTCAACATTGATTATATGAGAGGTTTGTATAATTTTAAGTGATTATATAGTCAAATTGTCATATTGTTACAGATGTTGGTGCTGCGTGTGTGTTGTTAGTGCTGTGGGTGTTTGTTTCTTTGTGTGTCTTGGTGTTTGGTTTTGCTGTGTTTCTTTGGCCGTTTCAATAATATATATATATTTTTACTCTATATTTTGAGAAATTATATAAAAAAAACCTCAAAGCCCAATAGGCCGAAAACCGAATTGAACCGAACCGAACCGACCGAGATAAAGGTGTTTGGTTCAATTCGGTTTATGGTCCAATACGGTTTAAACCGATTCAAGTTTTCAAAAACCGAAAATATAACGGTTCAATATGGTTTTGGTCAAAACCGAACCGAACCGAACCGCGCCCACCCCTAATTATAATCATTTTTCTCCAAAATTGCTACAGTGGCCATCTATTTGGTCAATTGGTATCAAAATAGCCATTATAATTATCCCACTTTTTCTAGAACATGTGTATTGACCATCCATGAGTAAGCAATCATTAAAAATAAAATTACATTCATAGAGAAAATGAAGAATTCATTTATTCAATATAATTTCAGTCTCATACACATCAAATACTACTACCTGTCAAACCGCACAAGTATACTAAAATCCCCTACACAAGTGTACCAACTTGTTCCTTTTAATCTGAAAACTGTTCAAAAACCATACCCGATGCACCATATTCTAAACCATACAAAAGTTTGCCAACCAAATTTGGAGAAAATGATTATAATGGATGGTTAATACCACACGGTTTCTAGAAAAAGTGGGACAATTTAATGGCTATTTTGATACTAAGTGAACAATTGATGGTCATTAGTGTAACATTCTTAGAAAAAGTTAACCGTGTTATAACGGAATGGCCATTAATGTAACATTGTTTGCCAAAAATAACCATTTCTAACTAATTCCCCATCTGGTGACCATTTGATAGGTGTGGCGTAATCAATGGCCACCAGGTAATTACCCCTTTTATGTACTACCACGATGTTACAGTCAATTATACATTCTTTTTTTCATGGGTTGGTCTAATAATTTGATTGTTAAAGCAAAAAAAATAAAAATTACATAACATGCATAAACAAAAAGTGATAATCATCGAATGCTTTTGGAAAGACTTCCATTACTCATATATTTGAGATTTGGATATATTTTAAAGTTGACTTCATTTTTCTTTGGGTTCAAAAATAAATGTCACTTTTTGGAGGTAGGTTTTCAAAACTATCACCGTTTAATAAGTTATGTTTAAAAGGCATCTATATGGTGAACGGATAAAAATATCCTCATAGTACTTCCACGTTAGCTTTCTTTCATTCAGTTTACACTTTATAGTGACAGAGTTGTGAAGTAAGAGAGAAAGTCTAGTTGAAACCCAGGCGATCACTCGAACGGCGACGGAGTGGCACTACGCTGACGCACTCGGGGGGTCGAGCTCCCCGCTAAGCTCGCGGTGGTACTTTCTAAGCATTGTCCGAGCATTTGTGAAGTTGTGTCTGAGGAGTTAAGTAAAATGCTTGGACAGTTAAGTAAAGGCTCGGGCAGTTCATTAAAATACTCGGGCAGTTTATTAAAAGGCTCGTGCAGTTAAGTAAAAGGCTTGGACAGTTCATTAAAAAGCTCAGACAGTTCATTAAAAGGCTCAGTAGTTAAGTAAAAGGCTCGAGGAGTTCATTAAAAGGCTCGGACAATTAAGTAAAAAGCTCAGGCAATTCATTAAAAGTCTCGGGCACAATATAAAGTCTTGGAGATACAAAATTAACAAAAAAAAATGATTGTTAAAAAAGGCTCGAAAATAACTCACAAAGGCTCGATATTAGTCACAAAGTCTCGGACATTACTCACAAAGGCTTGAATACAACTAACAAAGGTTCGGACATAAAAAATGTTTAATGTTCATACAAAGCTTGGGAACTAATTAAAAGGCTCGGAAACTATTTACAAAGGCCTTAAGTTTCGTTAATGGTCTTGAGTTTTGTTGATTCTGCTTTTAAATTGCAATTGCTCAGTATTTGCATTTTTTGAAGTTTCATTAACACTCTGCTCAGTATTTGCATTTTTTCGAAGTTGCATTACACTCTTCATTGGTTTCCTATCTCTGTTTCCATTTTGCCTTTCATTGTATGAATTTTGATATTCATAACTTGATAAGATGAGTGATCTTATGTAACTATATGAATGTCGAACTCATTGGAGAAGAAAATGAACTTGGATTTCAGTTTACAGAGCTTTCCACTTTAAGACAATTAGAGAGAGAAGTAGATTGCAGACAACTTCAAAGTATCTTCCAAAAGTTTAAGTCAAAAATAATAATTAAAAAATGTATATAGTAAAGGTATTTTTGGAAGTTACTTATTTTTATGCATTTTAAACTTAAGTTATTAAAGTGGTGATAGTCTTGAAACACCAAATAAAAAAAGTGACAAAACCCCTTATTTCCACATTTTTCTTTTCTGTTTCATTACCACAAAAATCCAATTTTCTTAGAATAATCATAATCCTTATTCAATGAGAGTTAATAAATTAAAGACATAATTTCACTACCATGCTTGTTATTTAAATAATAATTAATTTATTCCTGATTGTTTTTTTCTGCATAAAAAGATTATTATTAATTCGTTTAATTATTAAAACACTTCTTATCAAGGGCTGATATATCTGAATACTAGCCTGGCCCCCATGCTGATTTTTTGAAAAAAAAAAAAAAAAGTTTAAAGTTTTTACAAATATATATTTTACCAAACACCTTTTTCATGTCAAGATTAAATAGAGAAAATAATAAATACGTCCTTCTCCACCGACCTCCCTTTAAATTGAGAATTTGAGTGAGACGTTCTCCAACGAAGATTTCTTTCTCCTTCATATATTTATTTAGAGCAATGTTACATTATTCAAATTTGATATCCAAATGACGTAGCAACATTGTGATCTATTCATTTAAATAATGTAAATTTAATACAATTCAAATTAATGGAATACAATAATGCCACATCATTTGGGCATTATTGATTTATTTATTATGTAATATCCTGTGGTTTCCGATGCTTTACAAAATAATATTATGACAATTTGCACATGAGATATTAATGGGATGAATGATCGTCTTTTATCACCAAATTTGCAAGTGCATGCTAGATTTTGTTTTCTTACTAACCTATATCATCATTTAGAGAGCATTTAGGACCATTTTAACATTATTTTAGTTATATGAGAGTGGTTATTTGGACATATATATATATATATATATATATATATATATATATATATATATATATCAGTCTTTCTATTATCAGTTCGAACTGACAAAAGTTATATCAGTTCCTTGTATGTGGGCCACTGGATTTAAATACTTTGACTGACAAATGCATACAGCCAAGTCAAAGTATTTAAATCCAGTAGCCCACATGCAAGGAACTAATATAACTTTTGTCAGTTATCAGTTCGAACTGATAATAAAAATTTTGTATATATATATATATTATTTGATTTAGGTGGGTTTCAGAATTTATTATAATATTTAAAAAAGATATAATTTATTTAATTCAATTAAAATAAAGATTACACTTCAGTTTTTTTTTTTTTAATAAATACATGATAATGATTATGTTTTCTACATAAGTTTTGCAGATGAAAAATTATATTTTTGGAGATGTTTGAGAGAAAAGGAAAATTGGGAAATATTTTTATAAGAAACCGTAAAATATGTTTACATTTAATTTATGAGTAATACCATACAACATAAATAATTGATCCAAAATTCGATGATGAGATGAGGTTGGTTCAGTAGTAAACCCCTCACACCTGTACCATGAGGTTGTGAGTTCATGTCTTCCCCCTTCCCAACATAACCCGAATTTATTTAATAGTGTAATACTTAAAAAAAAAAACACACAAAATTCAACATAAATGATGTAGAAAGTGAGTTATCATTACCACACAAATTATGTGATAATTACAGTTAATGAATAAGTCATTTGCCATATCATTTATGTTGATTTTTAGACTTATTTATTTTTTGTCGCCTTGAATTAATGTTAATTTTTTTTTTATTTGATAGATATTGTTAGACATTAGTGACCTGACCCACATGAAGTCGCTTTTGTCACTTCTAGGCATGCCCGTAACACCAAAAGCCTTATTGTTGTCATATCAAATATCTTTAATCCTTAAAATTTGATATCAAAAATACATTTTCCCCTTCCTTTAAAAAATAAAAATAAAAAACATTTTCCTTTTTTCCTTTAATTATTACAAATCGGAGGATGTTGGAGAAAAAAAACATAATATGTAATTTCATTGATCCACGATAACTTATTATTGGGACAGTTCAACCACCATCATATCATAAAAAGTTTTTTTTTTTTTTTTTTTTTTTTTTTTTTTCCAATGTTAATTTTCGAAACTTAATTGTATTTTGTTTAGTTGTAGCATCCATCGTATATATATATATATATCATGCTATTGTTTTTTTATTTTTTATTTATTTTTTTTATAATGTGAGATTCATTTTCATAATTTATAGTTTTACGAATGAGTTATGGAACAATCCATTTACCTGCGAGTCCGTATTGACTTTGATTGGCCGGCCACCCATTTGATAGAGCTCGTCCCGAACCAATATGATGTTTGTGGAAGACTGTAATACTATATTATTTTTTGTATTTTTACTTTTTAGTGTTCGTGAGATGTGATATATATTGATCCAGGGTTTGAAGAGAAGAAGGACTTGAATCAAAAACCTTATAGTGTACGTGTGTAAAGGTATATCAATGGACTAACCTCATCTCGTCATATTTTTAAGCTACTTGACAATGTATAAAACAATGAAAATTTTCACCAAGCGATTGAAATTAATACAAGAAATGGTATGCCGATCATTTAAATAAATCATTGCTATACTTGGTTTAAAAAATAAAAATGAAAAGCCGTGTTAAATCATAAGTTAAAGAAACGTAATATGACATGTCCAAATTATTTAATTAATCAATCACAAGCTTAAAGTAAGAATATAGTTTTTTTTTTTTTTTTTTTTTTTTTTTTTTTTAATTTACAACAACTGCCGGGACCTGACGAGATAAGACTCTGCTAACACAGCCCGGAATACTACTGCCACAATTGGGGAGAGAGCACCCACACTTGGGATTAATGGCCAAGAGGGACAAATAATATATATATATACACCAAGACGTTGAACTGTGGTAGTGAAGGCTCACTAGGGAGAGTCCAACCACGTTGACAAGAGGCCATTGGTAAGTAAGAAGAGAGTTGACAAATGCACAAAACCAATCATGTGTTGGTGTGAGTGGTTCGGCACTCTCATCCCTTAAGCAAGGTCATGGGTTCAACTCCCCTTGTGAACGGAGCTACACATATTGGGAGTACTTTACCCCTTAGTGGGCCGACCCGGTGCGAGTCCGGATTAGTCGGGGTGTGGTCTGGGCTGATTGCACCGTATGGTGGATCCGCTCCACCCGAAAACCGGATGGTGTAAACCAAAAAAAAAAAAATGCACAAAGCACAACAAATTGAAGTTAACTTTTAGGGCTGTGTTTGGTGCGCGGAATGCAATGAAATTGTATTTATTTCAATTTTCTGGACCCATCATAATCCCGTGGGGACAATATGTATTAAATAAATTATAAAATTTACTGATTTAGGAATATTTAGATTTATTAAAAAACATTATAACATTATAATTTTATTTGAAAATATTATGAATATTATTAATTTAATAATATATAAATTAAAACAATTACTTCATTAAAAAATAAAAAATAAAAACTATTTCAATATTTATTTCAAAATATTATCAAATTTAAAATATCATTATATATAATCTAATCTTTAAGTTCCACAAAATTCAGTTCAATCTCATATTTCATCGAAAACAATATAATATTAATTTAGATCATTCCATTTAATTAAATCTCCTCTAATATCACATTTCTTGAAAGAAAAAAAATCCGAAATACTAAGTGTCTCTTGCTTAGTGATTGGAGACTTCAAACTAAAGTCGAAGTTGCATTCCAAACCATACTTGTAAAGCTCATACTTGTTAGATCCAAACAGACCCCTAGTCCCACCAGGGCCACAATGGTTTCAACTTAAAAAAATGGGAATCATAATAGGCATTTGCACGCGTGTGAACGATGTCTTACACGTACTTCCAATCGAATGAATCCACGTAACCGTTACGATAGATTTACCAACTACTCATGCCAACCAGTCATTCACGTCCTTCGGTATTTTAATCACCATCGTTTTACACACATAAAAACACAAAGACAAGAAACTTGGTCTTCTCTCTTAACTCTCACTTAGAATTACCAAAAAAATATCTTAATGTTCACAACAAGCTACCTCCACCGTCCGATCATCATCTCCGATCAACGATGCTGATCACCGTCAAGACCTTAACCTACTACCTCTCTGAGCACCCATCGATCATCAACTTCCAGTGGAGCTATAACCAATCATGGGCTCCACGTGCTTTCCTCTTCACATCCGTTACTCTCTACCTCACCATATCAATCTTCCTCCACCTCCTCCTCGCTCTCCTCCTCCGCCGCGGCCACCCGTATCTCTCGGACCCATCCCTGCAATCCACAGCCTCTCCATGACCGTCATCTCCGCCACCATTTTCGCAGGCATCCTCCTCTCCGCCGCCGCAGAAATCAGCGAGACACGGTGGTTCTGGCGGCGGAATAAGACGACGCCGTTGCGGTGGCTGCTATGCTTCCGATGGGTACGCGCCCTTCGGGACGCGTGTTCTTCTGGTCATACGTTTTCTACCTGTCTAGGTTCGTCCACATGTGGCGGACGTTCTTCACCATTCTCCGGCGTCGGAAGCTGGTGTTCTTCCAGCTGTTCTACAACTCCGTCCTGACGTTCATGTCGTTCCTGTGGTTGGAGTTCTCACAGTCGTTTCAAGTCCTAGCGATCCTCTTCACCACGTTGGTCTACGCCGTAGTATACGGATACAGGTGATCAGATATAATACGATATGATATAATATAGTCCATTTCGTTTATTTTTTATTTTTTATAATATGATATGATTTGATACGGCCTTTTTTTTTTTTCAGTGAAATTGACGTTATTTGATATTGTAACATAGGTTCTGGACTGGGATTGGACTGCCCGGCGCGTGTTTTTCCATTAGTCTTCAACTGCCAGATGGTGCTGCTCGGGGCTGCAACCTAGTGTGTCACGTCGGAGTCCTCCGGTTTCATTTCATGAAAGGCGGTGGCTGTAACGGAATTGGCGCCTGGCTTTTCAACTCCGTTCTAAACGCAGCAATTCTGTTGCCGTTTATGAAGTTTTATGTGAAGATGGTGTTGGAGAAGAGGAAAAATATTGGTTTCATTGAGAATCAAAATCAAGACGCCAAATTCACGAAGAAAATTAAAGAAAAATAGACACGTTTTTGTTTTTTTATTTGGAGTGTAATATTTCTAGGAAAATACTTTTCTTTGTTTTGTTTTGTTATCTCGGAAAGGTATAATTATATAAAAATGATATGAAGAGCTGAAAGTGTACATACAAAATTGAAATTTTATCAGACAAGTATATGAATAATTAGTAATGTTTATGAATGTGATATTTTTCCTAAGTAAATGATATGTTAGTCCAAATCAATATGATTGTGTTTGAGTAGTTGCACAATGCTTGTAATTAATGATCTTGTTAGACTACACTGTTCTGATTAGTGTTGGATAAAAAAGCAAAATTACTACATCATTTTCTAGTATTGCTTTTCTCCATCTACTTCTTTTTTTTTTTGGGATATTATTATTTTCTCCCCCGTAGTTTTCCATATTCTGACTTTGCCCCATCTAGTTTCAAAAATGGTTAGTCTTCCCCTTGAAACCAATTATTCAAAGTTTTGCCCCCTTCGTCAGCTTTTCCATCTAAAATCATATTGATCGTTAAAATTAAAAATGAAAGGCAACTTTACCCCTACAACACTCATGAATCATAACCCACCTAACCAACAGATTCACAAACAAAAAGCAAAAAAATTATCATAAACACCACCAAACCCAGAACACCATCATCAAACCCAAACATAAACCTAGAAAATCAAACTATTCGACAACAAAATCAAGCCCTAACTCTCTCTCTTCTCTTTCTCTCACCCCGATTCTCTTCTCTTCTCTCTTTGCCGCCTCTTTTCTTTCTCTTCTCTGTTTCTCTTCTTCTGTTCTCTCTCCTTGGTGGTTTGTGTTGATTTAGGGGTGGTTGCTTGATCTGTGGGTGTGGCTGATTGGGTTTTGGGGATGTTTGATTCATGGATTTTGATGATTCGTGGATGGTGGCTGATGTGGTGATCGTTGGTGGTGGGGATGATGACGACCAGACACAGCGACGACGACGACGACGACGATGATGGGGACTAGAAGCGACGATGATCGACCAGAAGCCCCGATCAAGTGCCGATCTCTCTCTCTCTCTCTCTCTCTCTGCTTTGGGATGGTTGACAGTGGGTGGTCGATGGTGGTGGTGGTAGCAATAGGCGGTAAGGGTTCAAGGTTGATGAAATGGATCTGAAATGGATTTGATGAAATTAATCTGATAATTATTTATTATTTAATTTAATTTATTATTATTTAATATTAGTTTTTTTTATTAAATAAATTATTATTAATTGTTTAATTTACCTGTTACCACATTACCCTTCTATTTTAACGGTCAAACCACTATTTAACGGAAATCCTAATGGTAGGGGGTAAATATTCGAATAATTTGGTTTTCAGAGGAAAGACTAACCATTTTTAAAACTAGAGGTGGCAAAGTCAGAATATGACAAACTATAGGGGAGAAAATAATAATATCCCTATTTTTTTTTTCCAAGAGTGTTTGGGATTTCACTATCAAAACCTTGACCAAATGTGCATGCGTCTTCATCAATGCTAACAAGAATATATATCTTAATCATCGTTTGTTTATAATTGGCTTAATTAAAACGATTAAACGCCTAAAGTGCTTTAATCCTTGTTTAATTAATTACTAAGAAAATTAAAGCATTTTTTTCTATATATGGTCTATACACAACCCAACCAAATCCGAACATTACAAGTTACTAGTCATTTAACAAGAATAATAAAACCATGAAATGTACTATAAATTAAACAACATAGTCATATATACACGACTAATAATATGGTTTAGTAGTAAAAACGTTCATTCAGTCTGATAATGTCTCAAGTTTAATGATATGGTTATATAAATCGGTTGTGATACTGATCACATGGAGAATCTAAGACTGAAAAAATCATATCATATCACTATAGCTAGACAAACAGAGACAGCCACTTGAGTTTATCCAATTCTACACGAAGTTATCAACTGAATTAAACTATATATTAAAGTAGAAAGTAACTATTAACAAGTGGGAAATCTTGGACAAAAATAGAAACAAAAGAAAACAAGAGATCGAAGTGAATTTGAGAGAGCTGGTGGACTGACAATTAATACCTACATATATATATGATCCAGACTCTGAGTCCGAGAATATATATTAATTATTAGTACACAGACCACTTGTCCCCTACGTGTAATAAAAAAACAAGACTGCAGTCCATCGATGACGATCTACAAGTTCCAATTTACATAGTAAACGGTGAGAGAATGAATGGGCATGCATACGTTTCTGGAAATTCAGCAACTCAAGAAATAACTTTGTTAGTAAGCTAACTCAACAACACTTTTCAACCATCGTTCAACGTGATTTAATGGTAAAAGTATTCATTCGGATGAACAGTACTGTCTTCAGTTCCAATTTACGTAGTAAACGATGAGAGAATGAATGGACATGTGTATGTTTTTGGAAATTCAGCAACTCAAAAAATAACTTCGTGAACAACACTTTCAACCACCGTTCAACGTGATTTGCTAGCAAAAATGCTCATTCGGATGAACAATGTCTCCGAGTCGTCGCCACAACATTTTAGTATATTAATATATATAAAAAAATACTTTTCAAAAATATATAAAATAAAATAAAAAATCCAATGTTTATGTTTACGAAATCTTAACATAGAGAAGGTGAAATCAAATTTCAGGAAAAAAAAAAACAAAAAACAAAAACTGTTTAATTGAGAGCATAGTTTTCAATTATAAGGGGCCCCTAAGATGAATTTTGCGTCCAAGTGTCTTCCATCGATGGTCGAACAATGGAATTTGGGCAACTTTAGGCCCAAGTAAAGCAAAAACCAAAATTTTAATCGGGCCTATCAGAAATTTTATGGGCTTGATGAGATACAGTTTTTCGATTTGTTGCTGTTTTGTTTACAATGACATCAAATGATTTTTCAATTTTTCAGCCAAATCAAATGCTTGTCCAGGGAATATCATACATATATAATTTCTGTGACAATTATTATTATTTTTTTTAAGAAGAGGAGGTATAGGTCTGTACGGTAACTATTTTTCAGTCCATTTTCGTTTTTGGAAAACCGAAAACGTTTTCAAATTCGTATTTATTAACCGTTTTTCTTTTTGTTTTGAAAACACAAAAACAAAATGAAAAACAAAAGTAATGTTAAAATTGAAAAACACATCATACATGCTTTCTTTGTTTTCCATTTTTTTTTTTTTTTTTTTTTAAAAACTCATAAATTTGGTTTTTTCGTCTTCATCTTCTTCATCATTTTTTTTTATTATAATTATTTATATTCTATCTCTTTCGATTGCTCCTCCATCGATCTGGTCCTCTATTTTTTTTTTTCTCTTTCTTTTTTTTGTTGAATATTTTTAATTGTTTTCTCTACAATTTATTTTTAATAAGAAATAATGTTTATTTAAAAAAAAAAAAAATTTAACATTTGTGATGATTTTTTTTTCTTGAAACTGATTCAATGATTTGTGAAGAATTATTAACCTATTTTTTTTATTCAAATCTACAAATTACAATATAAAAAATAATAGGGCCTTTTTTTTTTTTTTTTTTAATATGAATATGACATTATAATGTTTAAAAAAATATAATACAAATTTGATATTACAATTTTTTAAAATATATTTTCAGATAATCTACCGGACGTGTTTTTACCATTTTTATTTTCATAATACAGCTTTCAGCATATACTATTATACGCGTTTTCAGATTTCGAAATTGAAACAAAAAACTCTGTTTTTATTTTCATTTTCTTTTTTCTTTTCGAAAAACAACAAATGAAAAATGCTTACAAGAAACACCCATAGTGTTAGCACTTTCTTACAGACTGGCCTTTCAAATTCTCATAATAATTGTATCAGTTGATTATAAAATTTTGATTAAAGAAAGTGAATGCGATTTTGATCCTTTAAAGAAGTAGGTAGAATTAATTGGAAACAAATCAACTGATGACTGCACCTATACTCATCCTCCTTGCGGTTCAATGTATTATGTGTTATGTGTCCCTTGACTACAATAAAAGGATGAGATTTGGTTAATGAAATTAGCTACTAATTAACACAAATGTGAGACTGAATCAGGATCGAGTCAGGCTTATCTGGAGTTTGGGTTCAATGAATATATTATTAGATCTTGAGTTTGTCAATAAGTCCTTCTAAACAAAATATTATTTAAAAGATTCTTCTGTTTGATTAGTGTTGGATTAAGTCGGTGGGGGTGGCAGCAGCAGCACCTTCATTGGGGTTTCCAAAACTTGGATAAGGTTGTGCTCTCCTAACCTAACATGCACTGCGGTTAAAGCTATTCAAATCATGTCATGTGACTTACGGAAACATTTCTCACTTCTCAGAGGTTTCTTCTCTTAATGTCAAGCGGCAACAAGCAAGAAGAAATGGTGGGCGCTGGTGGGGGAGACACAAAGAGGACCGCAGAGTAGATGGACCACACATTAGGCAATAGGCATCATAGGCAAGGAAAACAACAACAAAGACTGGGCCTGTCCAAGGAAACCTTCCCTAGTTCAAACTTCATGACCTTTGCTTGGTGAGAGGATTCATATCTCTGCATTTGGGTGAAGTGACATTTGGGTTGACATTTGGCTGGAATTGGTCCCCAAATTAAATGTTTTTTCTCACTTTAACCAGAAAAGTCGTTTTTTTAATAGCGATAATTGTAAATAACAACCGACTTTTGATGAAATGGCAATTCAAACCCTTAGATTTAAAAAATCGGAAAAAAAAAAAAAAAAAAAAAGCCTCTTTATGTTAATTGAATTGAATTAAATCTAAGAGTGGTTCTATTGACATCCTCACTACTGAACTATTTATACTCTATTTTTTAAATTTTAGATTTAATTATATAAAATTAAATAATTTTATTAATTTTTTTGATTTATTTCTAGGATTACCCTTTTACATATTTTTTAAACTTAATATACCCCATATTTAAAATAAATAAATAAATAAATAAATCTCTAATATTTATATACAGTTTTTCATATCCATTAGCAAGACTTGTTTTTGTGCTTTGAAATGGAAAAACTTTCATTTACTTAAGTCTGATGACTTGTGTTTCACTTCAAGTCTTCTTCGTCTTGTTTGAAGTCTCCTTTTTTGTTTATTTAAATCTAAAAAAGCAGTTGCTCTAAAGATTGAAGCAAAGAGAAACAGAAATCGAAATAGGTTTAGTGGATCTTGTCATGTTTGCAGTGAAATGCTTCGATATTCTTGCATAGTACAATAAAATCAATAAATACTAAATATGAGAAACAAGAAATCGAGATCCAAAAGAAAGTGTAAACAAAAGTAGTAAACATTCAGCGATTTGAAATAATCTATATTATTAGATTTTGAAATAAGAAAATAGGGTTTTATTAGTTTTACCTTGTACATGATTTTTTTTTTTTAATAATTATTGTATATCTCTTTTAAGTAATTTGATAAAGGAAAAAAAAAAAAAATACTAAATAATTTAAAGAGTAGAGTATAAATAGTTCAATAGTGAGTGTGCTTAATATATATTTTTTATTATATTTTTCTTTTTTATTTAATTATATAATAAATAATCTAAATAGTTATATTTTCGCATTATGAATTCAGAATTCAAGTTAACATTCAAATCTAACATTAATTTTGGTTGAATATTGTGCAAACCTCACACAACACATTAACTTACGGAGAAATTTACACAAAATAGTTGCCTAATACTAGCAACCAGCCTTGGCAGGCTGGAGAAATTATAGGTCTATGTATTTATATTCAACTAAAGTTGTTGGATCACATGCCCATATCATGTCATCCGAAAAATAGATAAAATAAAATAAAATAAAATAAAAAAACCTCTCCGCAATCCGGTTGGTACAGAAAGCCGCAACTACAAGCTAAATTATACATTTGGGGTTGAACAAAATTGCATTATTATTTTTTTTCTTTTGCTTGTTTCTGTATTATGTCTAATTTTTATTTGTATCAATTAATCTAAATTAGCATCAGCAATCTTCATCTTTTCAAAATGATCAAATGAAGTACTAGGCAATGGGTTTTTTCCGGACTGGTTGAAAATTTTTCGAAGCTCGTTATACCTCTCGAGATCAAAGTTATGGACCTTGACGAGTTTTCTCAGCTTGGCGTTGAATCGGCTCTGGTAGAACCCTTCGAAAGAGGGCTCTTTGGATGTCCTGAGGAAAAATGCATAACCAGCCATGAAATACATGGAAGTCACATAGAAACATATTGGCTCCATCACATCCCATGATAGTTCCCAGAAGGTCAGCCTCATGAACCCTGCTGTTTGGACCACCATGTAGCCTAGTCCACACCAGAGTTCTCGGCGAACTAGCCCGTCAGCTATCTCGTCTATCGCGACTTTCTGCCTCTCCATCTCTTCCAATTCCTTCCTTCGCGGATCATTTGGGTTGATTACTGGTAGAGGAATTAGGCCTCCGATAGCTTTTGTTACCTGTAATCAGAAAATGGAAAAAAAGATTTTGGGTAACGGTTGCAATTTTCCGCATAAATGTTGATCATAATAAAAGTGACTTCTATTCTAATGACACCTGAAACTACAACTTTGACCAGAAAACATAAGAAAAAAAATCAAATTAAAAAAAAAAAAAAAGGAAAAACAAATCAAATTAAACCCCAACCAAAATAAAATAAAAGCTGAAAAAAATGTAATGATCCATCAAAAAATAATTAATTTTCCTCTAAAATCTGGAATTTCAACTCCAGCCCTTGAAAATCAAATTTATTAACCCAAATCCGAATTTCTGCACTCAGCCAAAGAAAAAAAAAAAAAAATTCGAATCTTCTCTGGGTCCTGTTTTCTCCTTTAAAAATTTAATATTTCTAAATCTCTGTCTCTCTTCTTCTCTTAAATTATAAAAACAGATTTTCTCTGTGAGTTTCAGTGATGGATCCAGAAAACAGAGAGAAGGAGAAGGGGCTTTTATATATTGGTCTTCAAGCCCCTCTCTAATTTACCATCATTAACGTGGAATCTGTTCACGTTTTAGATCTGACCTGTGGAAGAAAACAAATAAAAATAACCATAAAAAAACATATCAGTTCTCTGTACCACTCAAATTTTAAATTTTTGAAAAGAAAAATGAAAATTAAACTCATCAATCCAAAACCTAGCTCCACAGACAGGGACCAGACAACCAGTCATGGTATAATTTTTTTAACCTAATATCTGTAAAATAATAGTTAACAAATGATAAACAAAACAAAATAGTGAATATTTATATTATGAAGAATTAAATCAGAAATCAAGGATTGATTTTGAAGAAAATTACCTGTTCAGGTCTGAGAAACACCATGTTTCCTAAAACGATGACGTTTCCTGACTCGTCGAGCAATTTAGCGAACTGCGATCCTTGTTCCGGATCCGGACAAGCTTCTCTACAGACCTGAATAAAATCCGAGTACGATATCCAGCTGTTCTCGATCTTTCTCAGCCTCTCCTTCACCATCTCCAGCTGCACCGCCCTAAGCAGCTTCCTCGTCTCCTCCGCCGTCAGTACCTCCGCCTTCTCCGCCGGCTCCGACACAATCGGAGGCGGACTCAGGCCGTCCAGTCGGATCCTGTCTTTGGCAATGTCGATTGTCTTCAGTTTCTCCAGGAGGTTCTCTCCTCCGAGAGGCGAGATCGTCGGATGGAAAATCGCTCTCTTATGGAGAAACCTCCGGAATATGCCGCCATTGTCTCCTGGATCCGGAGCAATGTTGGATTTGGACGGGTTTTGAGGGATTCGGGTCGCGGCTGATGTCGAAGAGATCCGACAATTTGTTAGAGCCTGCGTTGAGATCTTTGAAATGTTGAAGAGACGCTCTGCTAATGTCTTCCTCAACGCCATTGATAGATTTTAAAAAACAAAATCAAAGAAACAGAGAGAGATTTTTCGATGACCGGTGAAAATTACGTATTTGCTTTCTGATGAACAATCCAATTGAGATTGGAGTCTTTATATAGCTGTCCCATTTCAGAGGAAGACAATAAAATTATTATAAAAATGATTATTTTTTTTTAAATTTATCCAATTTATCGCGAAATGTTGAGATAAGAATGAGAAGTAACAAACTGAGAGTCAAGGAAAGTTTCAATGGACGATAATTCATCACTACCCTAGCTTCACGAATATTCGCACCAAGAGCTATTTTTGATTTTTTTTTTCTAATATAATATTCCCACGCAATAATCTCAATTTCAATTTATCGTCCAAGGCGAGAAATTGGATAATTTTTTATTTTGCAGATTTTAGCGTTTGATTTGATCGCCGTACACGTGGTTGGCTAAGTTTAGCAGACTAGGACCGGCCACAACCGTCCGATCATATGAAAATTTATTGATCGGGTGGGTTGGCTACTGATGTTGACTGTTGTAGCGAAAGTGGACCTTTCAAGCGTGACTGAAACTGATGACGTGGATGTGAAAATGCTTTCCACGTGTAATTTAAACGGCGGTAACGGCTACAATGGAAGATATTAAAATAGGGTCGCTTACATGGAATTATCTCCGCCGTTTGATATCGTGACGGCTGTGGTAGCTATTAAAAATGAACTGGTGACTGATAGGGTTACGTTCACGCAAACGTGTCGCCACATATTTTGTTCACATCTGGAAAAAATAGCTTTCTATACTTAATGAGTTGCCTTTCACGAATCACGAATAGATTTTTTTTAATCTTTTTTTCGAAGGTTAAAAATTATAAGTTTACATTCCAGTAGTTTCCTGCCACGTGGATATTTGTCATAAATGTTAGATATGAGTATATGACCTCCACCAGTAAATACTAAATAGATTTGCTGATTAATTTCTATTAATTACTCGGATTTTGGCAAATTCAAAATATTTACCGATTACTCTTTTCAGTAATCTGGAAAGTTTTTGTTTAGGTTAATTTTTGGAATATTTTCAAATTATCCTTTGAAATTAAAATTGGTAAATTGACATTTGTACATACTAATTATATTAGAGTCGATGTTGATGCAAAATCAAGGAAGAAAAAAAAAAAAAAAAAGTTGATATTAATGTATATTTTTAAGAGGTCTTTCGTCATATGTCTTGTGGGTCCTCGTATTGTCTCCTATATTTGCTATTTTCCTTATTATACATGTGTTATTCATTTTTTTAAGGGTAAATTACACTCACACCCTTAAGGTTTGAGGCAAAGACACTTAGATGGAAAATTTTAGTTATTCTACACTCACACCCCTGTATTGTCGAAAATGCCCTTGTATAATAATAAAAAATAAAAGTTTTTTTACACTAACACCCAAGGGCATTTTGGACCTTACAATGGTCAAATAGGGGTGTTAGTGTAGAATAACTAAACTTTTCCATCTAAGTGTCTTTGCCTCAAACCTTAAGGGTGTGAGTGTAATTTA
Organism: Acer yangbiense; assembly: GCA_008009225.1. NCBI lineage: Eukaryota > Viridiplantae > Streptophyta > Magnoliopsida > Sapindales > Sapindaceae > Acer > Acer yangbiense. The sequence continues at coordinate 38,350 of VAHF01000105.1, read as the reverse complement.
CCCTTTTTTTAAATATAATCTTTGTATCCGTTTTGTGAAGGTCAATGATTTATAAAACTCTGAATTCACAGGACATTTTGTCACTTTTAAAAGTTACACAGCTACTTCTAATCCTTATGAAACAATTATAGTTAGATAGTTACCGTAAAAAAAAATTAAAAAAAATGAAACAATTATAGTTAGATAGTTACCGTAAAAAAAAAATTAAAAAAAATGAAACAATTATTTTGCGTACATTTCAGATTTGGAAAACCTAAAATCTCGGATGTTATCTCGAAATCGAAAAGGGCAAGCACACATAATAAAGTCAAATGTGTATTTATTATTATTATTTTTAAATGTTTTGATCTCCCAAACTCCAAAGGCCAAATACGAAGATATTGATGATTCTAATTCAAAAATATTTTTATTAAACCAAAACCAAAATAAAAAATAATTAAGCACTTGAGTCAAATTAATACAACAATAATCAACATTATCATATAAGAAACATTTTAATTGTGGCACGGGAAATATTGATAATTGTCACACATTTAATAGTTCATGGTTATCCTAATATGAATATATCTTCTTCTTTTTTTTTTATAAGTCCATAGATCATTTTATCACAGGTTGAGGTTGAAGGGAATGATTCCAGGTCTAGTTAACTAAGTTCATGTGTTTTTTTTTTTTTTTTTTTTTTTTGTCTTCTGTTAAGGTCTACGTGTCTTTTAAGATTTATGTTTTAGGACCTACGTGTTTTTCTAATTTTGTTTTTTTAATAAAAGGTTTCAGATTTTTTGTCAAAGATCGTTTTATCAGAAAATGAATGTGAAAACATGTTTAGATAAATATGTTGTATGTGGCGACTCGATATTGCAAATTGCTCATATGGAAAGTAATTCAACCAACTACTGACCAAGTCAAATGAATAATTGATGTTGACTCTTTTTTAAAATAATAACAATCAAATAATACATACATAAAGTTCCACGAGATGAATTATATTTTCTCCAACACGTGTTATGAATTACAGAGACTTTTGATTTATAATTTCAAAATTCAGTAACTTTTAGCGACTTTTCTCTCAAAATTCATTGGAGAAATATGGTTAGATCGATCATTATTGAACTATATTTTCTTTGTTAGAGATATTTAGAGATCAGACGAGATTAACAGCTACAAATCGTCCAAAATTGTAATTATCAATTTTTACGATTTAATGAATTAATACGAAATTCAAACTTTATCATAAAAGTAAAGAGAAAGTGTAAAAAATGTATTAGAATACAAATTATAGTGAACTTCTCAATCTTTAAACGTTATTTTATTAGTGAACTTCTCTTATTTATATGATATATATGTTCGAATTCAAGTCGAGCAAGAAGCTAAAATTAAGTTTTAAGTCATATTAAAATTTAAAAGCCATATATTAAAATTAAAACGTGCTTTAGCTAAGTAAACTAAATAAATCATAGTTAGTACGTTTATTTATTTACTTATTCTGGAAAAAAAGAATTTAAATTTTGAACCTTAACTTTTGTTTTGTTTGTTTTTTTTTTTTTTTTTTTTTCTGTTGTTGTTGAATTTACCTCAACATTTATTAAAAATTGTGATTACCATCGAATTATATCTAAAATCATTTAATAACTTTAAATTATAAAGTTAAGAAATTCAATTACAAGAACCCATGTAGATTTGAATTTATTATGTTGTTATTTTTTTAATTTTTAACTTTTATATATATTTGGGTTTTCATGTTCTGGAAAGGGTTTAATTATTTATCATTAGTGTTCAAAAAAACGGCCGTCCAGGCCGATTAATCGGTTGGATTCCTCTAGTCGGGAGTTCACCGTGGCGAAAAGGCCAAAATCGGTCAGATTAACCAGCGACCGATAAAAAAGAAAAAGAAAAAAGAGATGAAATAGATGGAGTTTTGAAGAGAGAGAGAGAGAGAGAGAGTGTTGAGATGTGGAAGGCTAGAACGGGAAGTCATCGAGAAGAAGATGGTGGGGTCTAGAAAAAAATAAAATAAAATAAAAATAATGGAAAAAGGAAAGAAAAGAAAAACACAAATTTGATAATAAAGTCAGATGGTGCGTCCAAGAAGTTATGGTGCCTCTATGATGTGCCCCACCAAAGTTAGTGACCAAAAAAAAGAAAAGAAATCACAAATAAAAAACGAAACAAAATGGAAGAGAAAAAAAAATCCGATTAATCGGCCATTAATCGTCAACTAATCGGTCTAAACGTTATGTGCCATGTCTATGCATAGAACTATAATATTATTGAATAATTATGGTATGTAGAATCTCCGAAGATAATCCGGGACACTGATATTTGTAAAAACAGACTGTCTAAAGGGTACCATTAAATGCTAATCACGACATACAAAACTCTTGAATAAATAATTGGATTCTCAAATGTATGATTACTTGTATAATGCAAAAATTGGTTTCGATAGTCCTTTAGCCCAAAAAGATGGTTAAATTCATCATGGAGTAATAAAAAAAAGACACGAGATTTATGATGTGATTGTGTCATAGAGAAAGAAAGTATTCAAGAAAAAAAAAAAAAGGACAACACTTGGGTACTGACCAGTCATTACCCAAGGTGCTGACCATCCAATAATTAATAGCCACATAACCCAAAGCAAGGAGAAAATTGGAAAAAGTGAAAGAGTTTTGCCACATGGCAACACCCCATTGGGTGGTTATGGGTGGTTAGTATGCTTTGGGTACTAACTGGTCAGTACTCAAACATTTTCAAAAAAAAAAAAGTAATTGTCAAACAATTTCTAAAAAAATAATAAAAAATGAGAATTTTTGTGCATTTGCAGTCATCTCATTAATATATATATATATAGGTGGGTTGGTAAACTTGGAAATATTTTCCATGCATGCTTAAGCTGTAATTAAGATAAGTCTTATGCTTAATTTCATTGGGCTATTTAATTAATAAAAATATAAACACATAAGCTTAAAATAAAAACAAGACATGAAAATCAAGTTGTAAGATATTGTTTTGGATGTGCAGGTGACATCAGCTGTAAAATTAAAGATTATGGAAGAATAATTGGATGCAAAGATATATAAGTGGAAGTGGGGATGACAACAATAAGTCTGAATGGATAAAAAGATTGATGTGAATTCAAATTTTTATAATTTTTTTGGCACAATAATTTGAGAAGATTGGATGCTCAAATAAAACTTTCCTTAGGAAAATTCTACTATTCTCTCTCTCCCGGCCACTTGGTACCATCCATAATAATTCAGACTTGAGACTTTGATCACTATATGTGAGTGTTTTAGCAATTAATGAATAGTGGTGGTGGTGGGTGTTTCTGCTTTGGTTCTCATTTAATTTGTTCATTAATTCCATTGTTGTATTGTGAACTTACATCCACGTACATGTGTAATTAATATATAGAAAGTATGTAAATTTAGTGGTCTACATTCTTCGTCCTGATATATTTATTGGTCAAGATGAACTGATAATAGAAGTTCTGTATATATATATATAATCTAAATACATAATTTAATAAATATTATCGAATCGGTTTTATTTGTATATATCATTTCTAGATACGGTGATAGATGGTAAGCAAGAGGGAGCATATTGTAAGGGCAATCTACGTATGTCGGTGGGTTTCAAATTCTTGTAAGAGACTTGTGAGGTTGATATTTTTGAACGAAACTTAAAGAGGTAACAGTGTTGATTCCATTTTATATTACCTAAGAGATGCCAAAAAAAGCTCAAAATGAAGGGTACTGATCAGCCTCCTAGTCTCCTAGAGTCCTAGGCAACAATAATTTTATCTCTGTTTTAAGGTACCTTTTATCTCTTCTCTTAAATAGCATATATTCTTGGGAATTATTGCCCTCAAATGCTAGTGTATTGGATTGTTGCTTGAGCCACATAAATTCTCTTCTAATTACATACGTGTGAATTAGAAAACAGACAGAGTCAATAAAATTTTGTTCGGAGGGGACGTTATATTAAAAATAAAATATTTGAGAAGGGCCAAAGTGTAAAAGTTTCAAAAGTTATGGATAATTTGTAATTTTCTTACATAAAACATTTATTATTTTTATGGAATAAAAAATCCCTTGTCATAAACATTTCAACAAAAGCTCATCTATATATATATATATGAAACTGTTTGTATTATATAGATGACTGATCAAGAGTGAAATTATGCACTTTATTTCGTGTGGGTCAGTTTCGACTTTGTAACGTTATAGAGTATGGACTCCAAAAAAAAAAAAAAAAAAAAAAAAATGTTGAATCTGATACTTGACAATTATTATTATTAAATATACGGGATGCTATAGAAAATTTACCAATTTCTATTAATGTTTTGTGTGGACAAAAGCTAAATAAATAAATATGTCACTACAAAAATAAGGGCTTTTTGCCGCGGACAGATCCGCGGCAAAATCCGTGGCAAAAAGCCTTTTACCGCGGATTTGCCACGGATTTGAGGTGTTGCAAATACGGCCGTTGTAAAAAGTTTTGCCACGGATGTTACCGTGGCAAAAGGTGTTCTTGCTGCGGCAAAATACCCATGGCAACAGCCTGTTGCAAAGTTTTTGATATTTGCCGCAGTAGCTATCCGCGGCAAAAACTTATTTCAACTTTTTTTTTTTTTTCCTTTTATGCTATTTTTTTTAGAGATTTAAATAAAAATAATAAATGAAAAAAAAAAAAAAAACATTCTTCAGATAGCAAAAGAAAAATTAAATTATACCATAAAATAGAGAGAAACCATCAAAATATATAATGTTGGATTTATCGAAATTCATTAAAATTAAACAAACAAACAAATAATATCCTTAAAAAAATCTTAAGTTATTAATGTAGTGAACACAATTACAATATTCTCACAATAATATAGAAAACGCTCTTGTTCTTAAACCATCTAGAACCATCATTCTTCAGCCCTCCATAACCTATAAAAATAGTTAATAAAATTATAAATAAATCAATTGAAAAACAAGCATTAAGTAAAAACTAGGAATTATCAGGAAATTAACCTTGGAGGTAACATCGAATGCAATGGCTTCGGCCCTCTCGTTTTCCCAAATCAAATATATTTATTTCTCTACTACTTGAATCCAGCAATCTACAAAAATGAAGAGGCAATAAGGGTAGGATTTTGTACGAAGTAAATACAATTAGTGTCCAAATACAATCTCAGTTCACCAATAGTCATAACATCTCACCCAACAACACGAATGAGCAAAAACATGTATTGATATGGAAAAGAAAGACATCGTAAATAATTATATAAGAAGCATACAAATGAGACATTAAACGCATGAACCGTCATTTGATATTTACCTATGAAACATCATTTAGTCATTTTCAAATTTGTATAAGATATCATCACCTCGAAAAAGAACAGCAGAAGAATTTTGAATTCTAGTATCAACTTCCTGCAAATCCATCAACAACAAAATTAGAATAATTGTGTTTTAAGTTTATTAAAGCGTTGACATATTTACTGAACTAAATACAAGTATAAAAAGCATAAATCCCAAGCATATTGGGTACACATAAACATACATTAATAAAATCAGCAGAAGAATCTATTTTTGGTAGCTGAAAGCAATACCATCTTCATTTTGCAAGCCCTGTTATGTCCTCGTTGGAATCCTAAGCATTTTCGATGGTATTGCCACCTAGCGATATTCTTGGAATCAGTACTCTCCCCAAAAATGCCATCCTTGTTTTGAAACTGGTACGATTAATAGAATGATCCTCTCCTGCACACACTTGAAAGAAAAACAACTTTACTCAAAGTTCGTCATTAACAAGATTTGACTAAATTGTTATTACAAATTGGTGTACTAACCAAGGTTGAACTCCATAGAAAGGTATTACAGAAGAATAGCACTCACTCATATCTCACTCAGCTCGTATCTTTCACCAAATTCCAGTCCTTCTCAGAAACTACATTTACAACGAAATGGAGGACCCTAAAATAGACAGTGGTGGATATCAGTTATGGGGATTCGTTGAAGATTCTTAGGTCTTGAAGATTCTTATCAATATCTAGATAAGGACAAACATAAAATAGATATAACAAAATAATCAAACAATCTCATGAGAATCTCCAATATTGACTCACCTCAATCTGAATCAACATCCAGTTAAAAATTTAACTAACTAGAATCCAAAAGTCAATCCAACGGTGAATACAAAACCAATTACCAATTCATTCAAACAATTAAAAACAAAACAAATATTAGACAAGAACACCGATTAAAAAAAACAGTTATCTATCTAATCCAACAAGCAGAGACTATCAAGCAAGAATCAATCACCTGCACGGGTGACTCGTGTGGAAGCTCACATGAATTTGGATCAAAGTTGAGGCGAATCTAACCTGATTACAGAGTTGATAAAATCAAAGCATAATTAACCTAAAAAACTGAATTGAAGATGATAATTTTTATTATGATTCTACCAATTAAGAACATAATTAAGCTAAAAAAAATCGAATCGAACCTCAGCACTAAACTAATGTTCTTCTCCAACCAAAAGCAAAGAAGTAGCCAAGCCATGCCTCTTTCAGAAACAGAAGCCTCCAATCTAACCACTGAATTAAAAAAAAAAAAAATTAAAAAAAAATTAAAAAAACTGAAGATTAAACTAACCACATTGGAGAAATCACTGAATGGAAACGAGAGGCAACTAACCGATGACGGCGAAGAATAGTGAGGGGCGGAAAGGCATATGTGACGAAGGCGTCGGTCAGCGAAGGCAACGGCGAAGGCGGCGGTCAACGAAGGCGGCAGTCGGTGAAGGAGATGTGCGAGTGGAGGCAATTCAGTTTTTTTTTTTTTTTTTTTTTTCCTTAGAAGTGAAATAGTCAAAATAAAAGTAAGTGAAGTTACTAGGGTTTTTCTTTATTTTCTAATTACCGGGTATATCCGTGGTAAATAACTGTGGCAAATAGGTGTTGCAACTTGCAATCCTTGGAAAAATTTAATGAGAAGTTATTTTTCTGTGTTTTTTAATAATATTTGCCACGGATGGACATCCGTGGCAAAATATGTGCGGTAAAAACAGCTTTTTCTTGTAGTGTGTAGTATTATCATTAATGTTTTAAGGAAGCAAAAATATTCTTCATGGTAATATTTGGATGTTGTGTCATTTGAAGAAGACAAGTATGGGTTGGCCACTCCACTTTGTTTACAACATACATTTATATATGGTGGAAGTGGAACACCTAATGCTAACACTATATATATATGGCCACTTTGTTTCATGAGTTTGCTTTAATTTAAATATTTCTTTTGTGGATTAAAAGCTTGAATTCCACGTTTAAGACTTATAGAATTAATTAATCTTTTTAAAACAAAGTAATGTTAGCGAATTTGAAAAACAATTCTAAATGACGTGACAAAAACAAATAGGTCATTATATTATTTGAGATATCTTAAACTTTTTATTTAAACTTTAAACCGTCTTAATAATATTTCTAACTTAAAATTAATGACAAATATATTTCTCAATGGAAGACCCGATAGATTCATAATTTAGAAATAACCTATATAAATCAGAAAATTTTGTTTGGAACGAACATACAACATCATTGTATTTACCTCCGATGGCATTGGCCCCTTGGTAGTTGGTACACCGAAATAAACTAATAATATAATACGTGACAACAATATATATATATATATATATATATGACAATATCTATTAATCCGGGACCATGTATTTTTTTAAAAGCTTTTGTTATCGGTAGAATTTGAACTGTTGATTTGAAGTCATTTACTCAAGTCTAAAGCTCGTTCATTTATCCAAGCCCCAAACAATATTATATATAGTGCATTGTATATTCTGATATTCATATAATTAAGTGATCCTCAATTTAAGTCATTATCAATTATAATTAGTTAGTTAAGTTAGCCAAATATAAATCCACAATCAATTTTTTTTATGTTTTTTTGAAGAAACAATCATTAAAAAAAAAAAAAAAATTAAGATAAAAAAAAAAGACAAAATTCCTTCTTTATCCTCTCCCCGATAGTGGGAGTAGTATTCCGGGCTGTGCTTGTAGAGTCTATTCTCGCGAGGCACCGGTAGTGGTTATACATAAAATAAATAAATAAATAAACGAGGCACATTTCATGGGTTTCTTTCTTGATAAAGGTGGCATAAATCATAATCAGACATGAATATATATAGTACTAAAATTCCATAGAATAATATCGAGACGTCGTGGCACACGTGGTTTATAATTATAATATTAACACCAAGATCGATTCTTTGAGAGCTGGCTTGATTTGTATGCATTTGGTTGTTGAAGGCAGGTCTCTTGCTTGCTCCATTAATCATCCAGAGTTTTTGCTTAATTATCAACAGCTTAATTATAATATTTTATTTATTTAATTTTTTTAAATGTTTTCATGTCTGAGACAAACACGTTTGTCTTTTGGATGATGTCTCTGCCACGTTAACCAGAGACCATAATCCTTTCAGGTTAGCACTGCTGCATCATCATCATCTTCAACAGCACAAAATAATTTGATTTATAAACACAAGATTCTATCTGTTTAACACGTATTTAATTAATTTTTAATCCGAATATATATAATTCATGTTTTCTGATTTAGTGAGAGATATAAATATTGTATTCTACAAGTTTTCAATTTTTTTTTTTCTATTGAAGCAAAATCATTTTAATTAATTATCAGCTGATATATAATTGCAAACTTGATTATTTGTTAAATGCAGAATTGCAGATAATCTTAAATGATCAAGGTCTTATTTTTGGTTTACAGGGCATGTCAAGGGAGCTGTATCATTATATATAGGCTGCTATATTAATTATATATAATTAAGTAAGCAAACCAATTATCTAATTAATTAACATGAATCTTGAATGCCAATCTTAATTGCTTTTCATTCTAAGGAAGAATCCTGAAATCAAATAATAGTATTAAGCTCTTAATTAAAAACGTATCTTCCTGTAATCCCAATTCGCCTCCACAACAAAAGTTGAAGAGTTTTTCTTCATGATCTAATGATAGAATTTCAAATACCACCAAATATCAAAAATATATTTTCAAAACTAGTTACTGATTTAAAGTAAAAATAAAATAAAAATGTACACCTTCTTAAATGAACAAGAGAAGACGTTTTTCCAAGCAACTGTGATGTTGGTTTTATATATCATTCAGAAACAATTGTGACATTTTTTGCGGCATGTATTCATTACAGGGATTGCCATAGCAGTTAACTATCGTGTCAGGATATCACATCCCAGCATATAGTAGTAGTGTGTGTGTCAAGGCACAATATATATTGTAGGTACTTCATACAAATCTACACACATTCTGCTAAATTGTTGCTGCGCTCCCATGGTTTCCATTTAAAAAATGCACCCCAAGTATTTCAAGCTAGGATGGATAGAATTTTTAAGAAGTTTTCGCAAAAAGCGAAGAAGCAAAACAAGCTATCCTAGATAGAATAGAAGAAGTTAAAATTCAAGAAAATCGTTGGAAGATACATCTAGAAGCCCTGTGTAGCAAAGGAACCCTTTAAAAAGCTTTAACAGAGTAATTAAATACAAAGGCTGTAACGAAAGTTGCAATAGAAAATTTTAATGTATTTAAACTACTGCTTTCTCTTTTTAGTCTCCTTTTGTTTACGCTTATTATTCTTTGTTCTAAGTTAAGGTAACATGTGTTATTATTAAAGTTATAATTGAGATAATCTAGTATAAGTATTCATTGTTCAAATTGTCTTAATTTAGTTCAAACAAGCCTCGATATTAATTCCTAATGAATAGAGAAGTGGAAAACCTCCTAGGTGGTCTACATGGGTAAGACCTGTTTGAAAAGGCAGTCGTAGACTTTAGGGGAATTTTGAAAATCCGTTTTGTTTAAATGGAAACCATGGGATCTTGAAAGGCCTGTCTGAGTTTCTCTATAGATTGCACACCCTCTTTTTCAGTTTGGTATCAGAGCCTAGTTACCTTTAAATTTAATATTTTGCTTGTGTTAGTAGTTACAGAAAGGCAGACTTCTAATTACAACATCTGAGTTTTCACAAATATTTTAAACAACAGCTTATATTACATGCTATATTTGTTAACTTTGTATCTCTTGTCATTTTTCGCTTTGTATTTACTATCTTTGTATGATTTTAGTTTTAGTAATTTATTGTGGTGTGTAGTAGCAAACGTCATATATTTTGTTTGTTGGTATAAGATTTTAGATAAGCTTATTGGTATAAGTTTTAGATAAGATTTAGTTACTATTGTACTTATTGTTAGGTTGTCTTACTATTGTACACTTATTGTCTCTAGTTATTATTGTACTTTTTAACTTTATTGGTATTTTGCAAGAATTGCTTGCTTTTAGTAGTTTCCGTAACATGTGTTATTATTAAAGTTATAATTGAGATAATCTAGTATAAGTATTCATTGTTCAAATTGTCTTAATTTAGTTCAAACAAGCCTCGATATTAATTCTTAATGAATAGAGAAGTACCTATAAGTCAACAAAAGAAGTGGTTCAGAGAAACTCTTAACTTAGAACAAAGAATAATAAACGTAAACAAAAGGAGACTAAAAAGAGCAAAAAGCGAAGAAGCAAAACAAGCTATCCTAGATAGAATAGAAGAAGTTGAAATTCAAGAAAATCGTTGGAAGATACATCTAGAAGCCCTGTGTAGCAAAGGAACCCTTTAAAAAGCTTTAACAGAGTAATTAAATACAAAGGCTGTAACGAAAGTTGCAATAGAAAATTTTAATGTATTTAAACTACTGCTTTCTTAATATTTATTTTTATGGACCTTTAGATCATTTTAGTGCATATTTAAGGAAGTTGAACTTTCACGAAGCAGAACTAATTTTTAATTACTTATTAATAAAAAATAGAGAACCATCTAGAGAAACACTTATTTTAGAAAAATTAATTTTAGCTAGAAGAAATATCATAAATTTAATAGAATTAAATATCACAAAGTTCAAGGCAGATAACAGAAGAATTTTACCTTACATATGAACTTTAAGAGATTAGAATATTTAGATCTCGAAATAGCCGGATTGAGAAAAACAAAGGTAAATCTACAAAACAATATAAAAATTAATTGTAACATAGAGCACTTAGATAGCTAGTACAAGCATATCCCACACACTAGTAATAGTCAACAAAATTTTATCGTAGATTTAATAATAAATTTAGGTCAAAGTTTGGAAGAAAATATAGATAAGACTAATAAAAACATCACAGATTTAGCAAGTTTCTTTGAAAATAGTAAGATCAATACTTTAAGAAAAAATTTTGGATTACGTAAAAGAATTAATAGGAGACTTTAATAATACTATAAAAAGATTTCCCAGTAAAAAGGAAATATTAGAATTAACTAATTTAATAGAACAAAAAACTCCTAAACCAGTGGAATTAGAAATAAAAAGTCTAGTTACAAGCCTCAGCTTGGAAATAGAAAATATAAAGCAGACTCAGCAAGAATTAAGATCACAGATAAAAAGACTTACTGAATGAACTATTTAGAAACAATTCTTAAAGAATTAACAATAGAAGCTCCCAATAATTTACCAATAAGCATAAGTGATAAAGTCTTTAATTTAGAAAGTAATACAGTTACCCAAGGACAGTGTAATACCATAATAAAGCTATTAATTAAAGCTTTAGAGCAAATAGAAGAATTAGAAAATAATATTAATAAAATTATCCATAACCAAGTAGATCCAAACCATATAGCTTGGTTAGCCAACAGAATAAATCTAATAGAGAATAAGCAAGAAGCTCAAGCTTCTCCTAGCCAACCAAAAGTAGAAATTCAAGATATTTTAGGTCCAAAAGTTAATCTCTTTAACAAAAATGGAACTAACAAGATCATCTAGCCTAAGATTACCAATAGCTAGTAGAGTTAGAAATATCCTAAATTATAGTAATAAAGGAAAAGAAATAATCGAAAAAACAGAAGATTTAATCCAAGAGGAAGATGTTAATAAAATGCTTGAAGTAGGATTTAGACAAGTTCGGAAAAAGAATCTATATCAAGAAGGGATATTAGATAGCTTTAAAAGCAGCTTGTATGTATACAAAGATGAATTTACAATTGGAGTAGTCAATAAAAGCGAAGAAATTACATTAATAAGCCCTCAAAGTGCTAAAGAAATAAAGAAAAATGGATACTCAGCTATACATTTAGGTGTAGTAATTATTGGAGTACTCAGCCAGACTAGAGCTGGATTAGATACTAAAGCCCATTTGTATCTTTATGATGATAGATTTAACGATCATGAACAAGCTCAGCTAGCAACCGCTGAAGTAGATCTCAGAAATAAAGTAGCCGTAGTAGGATGTATCCCTGACATAGACATAGACATAAAAGAATTTTGTAGTAAGATAAAATTAAGTATACAAACAAAAGGTTTTAACATGGATGCAGAATATAAAAATTTAAGAATAAAACTATTTGTTTTAGGAAGATGTTATAATAAATACCATAAAAAGTTCAAGTTCATTAACAAAAGCATAGTTGAACATTTTCATAGTGAATATGTACAAATGCAAGTCCCTAAAAGACTTAATAAAAGCGAATTACAGGGATTAGAATGGAAATTACCAGAATTAAAAACCCAGTTAGTAGAATTACTAGAAAGTAGTAAAATTTATACTGATAATAAAGATCAAACGTTCCAAAGATTTAGTAATTATAAAAACCAAGGTAATATATCTATAACTGAAGATGATTCTGAAGACGAAATCAATATGTTAAGATTAGAACAAACCATAGATAGAGTTAAAACCCTAAATACTAATAAAGAACAAATAATAGATTTAATTTTTAGTAATCCTAATAATTACCTAAAAGAAGAAGTATTCGAAGAACTTTGCAATAATATAGAACTTGAAGACAAAGATGTAGATAATATTTTATTAGAAAAATTAGATTTTGAAAATCTAAGAAATGATTTATTAAATATAATATATCTAGAAGAAGAAATATTTGTAGGTGAGGAAGAAAAACCTAGAACTTTAGAAACAGGTAGTGGAAGTGGAACAAATGTCCCAGATACAGAAGGATTTCCTAAACCCAGAATAGATGAATATTTAGAAACCAGAGGAATAAAAGATACAAAGGAACAATATAGAGATATAAAAGACACAGAAAGAGTTTATAGAGCTAAAACTAAATTAGAAAGCTGGCGAAAAGAACCAAAAGCAAAGGATATATTAATCTTAAGCCTACAAGGACATAGACCTAGTGAATGGAAGAAAATATTTAGTAAATGGGAAGGAAATTTAATTAGACATGCTATGGAAGCATTAAATAATATAGTAGATTATAAATATAAGTTAGTTTATCTAGAAAGCACATTAGGATATAATGAAAAACAAATTTATTTAGGATGGAGAGAATACATGAAAAAAGATGAGGTAAAGAAAGTAGAATTAGATAAATTTGAAATAAACATAACAGTCTTAAGTTTTATAGACGCAATTAGAAAATGTGTCCTAGGATCTTCAATGGAAGAAGTAGATGATGTCCAAAAACAGATTAGAGCTATAAGAAGTTTAGAACAACTAAAAATATGTGATTTACACTATTTTGATTACTATGTAGATATTTTCTATAAATATTGGAGTCAAATAGGAAGACCTTATGATGAAGAGCTATTAATGAAATTTGTAACAAAGTTACCTGGAAAAATAGGAGAAAAACTTTATAAAGATTTAAATGAATGGTTTAAAAGTAGAAAAGAAGAAGGATTATTCTGGCAAATTTCTTTAATACCAGCAGTAGAATTTGTTAGACAAAGAATTAGAGATTTATGTGATGAAGAAAAACTTAGAAGACAGGCGCAGCAACAATTTAGCAGAATGTGTGTAGATTTGTATGAAGTACCTACATTAGGCTGTGGAAAAACTAGAAAATACAAGCATAAATATGATAGATTTAAATATAATAAAACCAAAAAAATTAAAAAATACAAGAAAGATAAGTATAAAAAACCCTATAAAAGAAAATTTTATAATTATGCTAATAATAAGCAAAAAATCCAAAAAGCTTTTACACAAGGAAAAAGCATTTTTCGAACGAAAAATCACAAAGATTGTAAATGTTACTTATGTGGAAAAATGGGACATATCAAACCTAATTGTCCTGAAGCTAAGAATAATAAAGTAAATACTTTGGAAATAGGAGACTATTTAGAAGACCTAGAAGAAATATGCAATATAGAAGAATTACTTGATGACGATACTATAGTCATATTCGACGACGAAGATCACGAAGAATATGAAGCATTAATGTTAGATGAAGACGATGAGTCTAGTTTAGAATCAGGACCAGAAGATCAATTTGAAAATGATACATCAGGAACAGAAGATAGTATTAATATGTTAGAAGAAGTAGTTTCTTTTTTAGGAAAAAATTGTAAAGAATGTAGTAAAGAATTCTATAAAGGTTATAAAAATGAAGAATTATATTATTGTAACAAATGCATAGAAAGAGAAGAAGTAAACCGAGCAGGAAGCGAACTCATATTAATAGATGTCGAAATTCTTTATAAATCCAAAAGAATCTGCACTAAAGCTATGATAGATACAGGTGCAAATAAGTGTATTATACATGAAAGTTTAGCTCCAGACGAGTTTAGAACTAAGTTAGGAACAGAGGTAGGATTAAGACAGTTTAATGGATCATTATTACCAATAACTGACTGTATAATTAATATACCAATTAGGATTAATGGAGAAGTACATAACCTGCCCCAGACTTTAGTATCTAAACAGGTAAGTAACTAAAAGTTCATTTTAGGATTAAACTTTATATTAGGAAATAATGGAAGTATGTTAATAACGCCAAATGGTGTGAATTTCTTTAAAAAATCCACCTTTATACAACCAAAGTTAGAAACCAATAACCTTCCTTATATAAAGAAAATAAATAATATAGAAAAACCAGTAAATATAGAATATTTTGATTCTTTACTGGAAGATTCAATAGTAAATTTAGAATTAGAATCCGATCAGGTTTTATGTTATGAAGAAATAGACGAATATCTAATGGAAAGTTATACTGAAGATCTTTGTATAATCTCTAGAGTAGAGTCTAACCAAGAGAACCCAGAAGAAAAAAGTTGGCCAATAGATGTAAAAAATAAAGTAGAAGCTTTAGAAAGAACAAAAATTATTGGTGATAACCCACAAAATGAAAACTCTACAGAAATATATAAGTTAGAAATAATAAATCCAGACATTACTATAATAACCCAAGATCTAGCCTATAGTTTAGAAGACAGAAAAGAATGCAATATGCATATCAAAGAACTCTTTGAACTAGGAGTAATAAGAGAAAGCACCAGTAGACATAGAAGCCCAGCTTTTATCGTTAGTAACCATAGTGAGCAAAAAAGAGGAAAAAGTAGAATGGTTATTAATTATAAAAGATTAAATGATAATACTTTAAGAAATAGCTATAAGCTTCCCAACAAAGACGAATTAGTAAATTGTATACAAAAAGCAACATGGTTCTCCAAATTCGATTGTAAAAGCGAATTTTGGCAAATAAAACTAGATAAAGAATCTATCCCTTGGACAGCCTTTAGTTGTTCAGAAGGACATTTTGAGTGGCTTGTAATGCCATTTGGATTAAAAAATGCACCCCAAGTATTTCAAGCTAGGATGGATAGAATTTTTAAGAAGTTTTCTAGTTTTTGTATAGTCTATATAGATGATATTCTTGTTTTTAGTAATAATAGATATATTCACACGGCACATGTTCATAAAGTCCTTGATTTATGTAAAGTTAATAATATTATACTTTCTAAAAAGAAAATTGAATTATTTAAAAACAAAATTGATTTTTTAGGCTTAAAAATAGATAAAGGAAAAATAGAA
Source organism: Acer yangbiense (assembly GCA_008009225.1). Taxonomy (NCBI): domain Eukaryota; kingdom Viridiplantae; phylum Streptophyta; class Magnoliopsida; order Sapindales; family Sapindaceae; genus Acer; species Acer yangbiense. Next base: position 22,469 of record VAHF01000105.1, on the reverse strand, counting down.
CTCCAACCGCATATAACCACTAAAATATTGAATTTTCCTGATAAATTAGAAGAAACCAAAGAGCTACAAAAGTTTTTAGGTTTATTAAATTATGGTAGAAAGTTTATACCTAATCTAAGCACCTTAGTCAGACCACTTTATAATAAACTTAGCAAAAATGGGCAAAGATATTTTAATAATGAAGATGTAAAATTAATCCGAAAGATAAAAGAAATAGTAAAAAATTTAGGACCAATAGCTCTCCCAATTGATAGCTATTATAAAATAATTCAAACAGATGCTAGTAGTATAGGATGGGCTGGAATCCTCATTCAAAAACCCAGTAAAGGAAGCCCTAAAGATACTGAAGAAATAGCAATGTATTCTAGCGGCAAGTTTACAGAACCTGAGAGTCGAAAATCAAGTACTGAATTAGAACTATTAGGTATAATAAATACTCTGAATAATGTTCATATATATATACAAAATGAATCCTTTACTATTATGACATATTGTAATAATATAGTAGAATTTTATAAAAAAGTACAAAAGAAAAATTTTGAAAAGAAAAATTCATTCATAAGCAAAAGATGGATAAGTTTCTTAGAAACATTAACTGGTAGAGGATATAAAGCAGAATTTGAACATATTAGTGGAAAGGATAATACCATAGCTGATATATTATCTAGACTAATAAATATTTAATTTTTGAATGCAGGAAATATGGCTGGAAGTCCAAATAATCTTCAAAAAAGCTTTACTTTCCCAACTCAAAGCAGTAGTGCAAAAAAGCTTAACATAGGACGTTTTACAATAAGCAATAACCCTGGAATCTCTTTTCAACCTCTAAATCAACTAAAAGATAAGCTTACTGAACCTCAACAAGCTTTGCTCAATAATATTTGGTTTTTTAGAAATGATAATAAAGGATTTTTAAATTCCCTAAATGTTTTAAGCCAATACTTTGTAGAAAATAACAAGTTTTCATGTTATGTAGTTTATAAAGGAAGAAAAGTTGGAATTTATTCAACATGGCAAGAGACTTCTATGTATGTTGAAGATTTTCCAAATCCTAGTTTTAAAGGTTTTTACTCATTGGAAGAAGCCACTAGATCTTTAAATATGTTTTTACAAAACCAAGATGGCTTTGAATCAATTTTAGAGTTTAATGGAATTATTTATGATCGTAACCAAGTGATTAGCTTCATGAATCATTTCAAAACTATAAATGAAGCAAATCATAGAATATCAGAAGAGCTAGAAGGCTGTAAAAAGAATATGTATGATCTTTTAGAAAAGATCCAAGATGAAAATACAGTCCTAAAGAAAAAATTAGAAGAAGCTGAACAGCTAGCGGATCAACTCCGAAGAATTAGCATAACAAGCCAAAAGAATAGTACAGAAGCTGACGAGGAGGCAAATTCAGTAGAAAAGCCCCTTGACATTATAAATATTACCCTAATGAGGGATCAAGCTAAAAATCTTCTTAAAGCAGTAGAAAAGCTCCCTGTAGATATAAAGCAAAATATTTTTGGTATAGCACAAAATATACATTTAAAACGTTTTCTCAAAATCCAAAAGTTTTTAACCGTAGGTGTAGGATTACCTGAGGGTATGACTACATGGTTACAAGAGAAAAAAGTTAATAACCAAGTTGTATTTAAATTTGTTTCAGTACAAATAAATTTAAATATTTTTCCTTTAGAATTTGAAATCCCTGATTTTGCCGATAAAGTTAGTATTGAAGAACTATTTAGTTATGGTATTATTGACGGGATTCATGCAACAAACATTTTAAAAATCTCTTTTCTTCCTGAAAAGCTTCAACAATCTATCAGGATGTTTGGAGGAAAGCATGGTTTTTGTCTGGACATTGACTCAGTTCCCTGTGAATGGATTGTCAACCAGCCTTATCGGTTGTCAAACTATTTACCAGCTTATCACTTCATAGTGATAGTACCATACAATTTCCCTGTTGAATTTTTACGAGAAGATTATCCTCATGATTATGGTCAAGACATATGTCTTGAACATCTTCAACGATACAGAGCCCAGAAATATTTCACTTGTGTAAATTCATCCAGGCCAAAGCTGATAGGACAGACTCCTCACATGTCAATCTTCATAAGGAGTCACGATGTCATGTCCAAATACCCTATTCCATGGATATTCCTTAGCCCAGAGACAGATGACTACCTAAGAGAAATCCAGGAAGAGGAGGAAGACAGGTTAAGAGAATTTCTCACTGAAGAAGAAATAGATGAACAGTTCGATGAAGAAGCCTACCATAATTTGGACACATAAGCATGAAGCTAGTCCAACAAAGCGTCGGTAGAAAGATAAGACGATAAGATCGAATCAACGTCAGAAGATAAGATCGAATCAAAGTCAGAAGATAAGAAAATAAGATCGAATCAAGTCAGAAGATAAAAAGATAAGCTCGACAAGCCTGAAGATAAGACTGACAACAACAGCAAAAGCAGTTATCGATATGTTCAACTGTCAGACTTACTTTTTGTAAAATATTAATAGTAGGCCGTATGTTTTGGCCTTTTCTTTGTAAATTTTTGTATAAATTAAGCGTTGCTCTCATTTGTAAAATACGAGCAAATCTAAAGCTTTCAGAAACACTCTCACTCTCTCTTGTAATATTTTCACTCTCTTCACTAGCAATCAATAAAGCTGTGAATATTTTCAAGTAAGGTTTTTAAATTTTATCTCTCTACTTTTACCCACTATTTAGTTTTTATTTAACTGTTTCAACACTAGGAAGTCTTCCCAGGTTAACGAAAGCATAAGAAAAGTACTAAATTTCTAGCGTAACTCGGTCCTAATATAGATTTGAAAAATTGTTTTGCAACTCTTAAAGAACTCTTTCTATAAATGTACTTAGTAGAGATCCTGTTTTTTATGGAAACAAAATTTTAGTATGTTTTATAACCTTTATAGAATTCTTTACTACATTCTTTGCAATTTTTTCCTAAAAAAGAAACTACTTCTTCTAACATATTAATACTATCTTCTGTTCCTGATGTATCATTTTCAAATTGGTCTTCTGGTCCTGATTCTAAACTAGACTCATCGTCTTCATCTAACATTAATGCTTCATATTCTTCGTGATCTTCGTCGTCGAATATGACTATAGTATCGTCATCAAGTAATTCTTCTATATTGCATATTTCTTCTAGGTCTTCTAAATAGTCTCCTATTTCCAAAGTATTTACTTTATTATTCTTAGCTTCAGGACAATTAGGTTTAATATGTCCCATTTTTCCACATAAGTAACATTTACAATCTTTGTGATTTTTCTTTCGAAAAATTCTTTTTCCTTGTGTAAAAGCTTTTTGGATTTTTTGCTTATTATTAGCATAATTATAAAATTTTCTTTTATAGGGTTTTTTATACTTATCTTTCTTGTATTTTTTAATTTGTTTGGTTTTATTATATTTAAATCTATCATATTTATGCTTGTATTTTCTAGTTTTTCCACAGCCTAATAGATAACCAGTACAAGCATATCCCACACACTAATAATAGTCAACAAAATTTTATCGTAGATTTAATAATAAATTTAGGTCAAAGTTTGGAAGAAAATATAGATAAGACTAATAAAAACATCACAGATTTAGCAAGTTTCTTTGAAAATAGTAAGATCAATACTTTCATCTATTGGCCAACTTTTTTCTTCTGGGTTCTCTTGGTTAGACTCTACTCTAGAGATTATACAAAGATCTTCAGTATAACTTTCCATTAGATATTCGTCTATTTCTTCATAACATAAAACCTGATCGGATTCGTTCATATGTAAGGTAAAATTCTTCTGTTATCTGCCTTGAACTTTGTGATATTTAATTCTATTAAATTTATGATATTTCTTCTAGCTAAAATTAATTTTTCTAAAATAAGTGTTTCTCTAGATGGTTCTCTATTTTTTATTAATAAGTAATTAAAAATTAGTTCTGCTTCGTGAAAGTTCAACTTCCTTGCACTAAAATGATCTAAAGATCCATAAAAATAAATATTAAGAAAGCAGTAGTTTAAATACATTAAAATTTTCTATTGCAACTTTCGTTACAGCTTTTGTATTTAATTACTCTGTTAAAGCTTTTTAAAGGGTTCCTTTGCTACACAGGGCTTCTAGATGTATCTTCCAACGATTTTCTTGAATTTTAACTTCTTCTTTCTTAATATTTATTTTTAAGGACCTTTTCTGTTTAAAGTGTGAAGTTTCGGTTCAAAATTTCAAGTTTTCAACCAAAATGAAACGATTTCTTCGTGTTCAGACATGAATTACTTTTAAAAAGTTTTGCCTAATACGGCGTCGTTTAATGCCTTTTGTCTATATTCATGGGACTTTTAGGGCCTAGGGCCTAGGGCCTAGGGGTTTCCATAGTCAACATTTAGGTGGGCTTTGGTTGAAAACTGGTTTAGTATTGACCTTGGCCGCCAGAGCTTGCCTGATGATTTTATTTTTTATTTTTTTAGCAATTACAAATAATTCAGTGTTTGAGAGAGGGGTACACACCAACAGGGGCGTAGCTCAGTTGGTAGAGGGATGAGCTTGGAGCTTGGATAAATAACTCCCAGATTAACGGCTTGAATCCTATCAACGACGAAATCTTTTAAAAAAATATCTGGTCTCAAATAATAAATATTTTCAAAGAAAAAAGAAAAGAAAAAAAAAAAGGGGTACACAATTTGAACCCACGGTCTCATTATGAAGGGCAAACCACTAAGCTTACTGCCCAGTGGATTTTCTCTAAGATTAGATGAAATTGATCTGGGAATATGTTTTCAATGAGGTCAATGAGGTCACAACGTTGAATCATGTCCTCTTTCTCGAATCCCAAATTATAACAGTTCAAAAGGGAAAAAAAACATTTTTCCATAACACAAGGGATTTTATTTAATAGGCATTACAAATCCCCATTAGCTCAAGAGAATTCTTTAAATCAATACTAAAACCTAAAGTTTTGATACTATTCTCTCAAACTACTCCTCAACCAAGAAAAAATTTAGGAGAAGACTCGGTCCATCTCCAATAGGTCTCCATTTTGTTAAAACGGAGATCCATTTCACTCCGATGGTTCTCTAAATCATGCCAAACGAGGAGAATTAAAAATATAAATCAAGTTTTTATCTTTATATTTGGAGATCCAAATCCTCCATCTCTATTTCACTATTTACTTTTTATCATCCCATTTTACCCTCATATTATTTCTTAAATTCCTTTTATATCCTTTCTACATTTTTAACTAAACTCAATTAATTTATTATAACTCTTTATTCATAAATCTAATTACTATAAAAATTATACCATTAGAAATATTTTATTGAGATCTTTCAACCGAGTATAATATTGACTATATTTTAATAATTTTTAAATTTTTTATTTATTACACCTTCTATTTTAATCAATGAACTAAAAGTATTTTAATTCAAAACAAATGTTTTCAAATCATCTAATCTTTATATGTAATTAACATATATCATAATAATTAACTTTGAATAATATAGTAAAATAAAATAATAACATTAACATATTCAAATTAAAATATTACAACGGAAAAATAACAAAAAAAGTAAATTGAAAATTAAAATAAAACCAAAAAAAATAACATTGAAATTTAAAAGTTAACAATAGATTATGATTAGTCATATCCACTCTAACCATATCAATTTTGAAACGGACCAAAACTACTAAAATCATCCAATGACCCACCAGATGATCTAAAATTTAGGCGTGGAAAATTAAGTAAAAAATTAGATAAAAAAATATATAAATGTTAATTTTTTTTTATCAATATCATTACATGTAAAAATAGTTAGGTTTAATTAATTATAAAAAAACATTTGAAAATTTCAGGTGTCATAAGAGTGAGTAAATTATTATCTATTTAAGAGATAATAATTTTATTAAAGAAAGTTTGAGATATTATTTATAAAGTAAAATGATAATATTTTATTATTTGAAAATCGTAAAATGGAGAACGATTAGAATAGTAAATTTATGGAGCTGAAATATTCCATTGTCTTCTTGATATATAAAGTTCAAGCAACACACAAAATTACAGCTCCTTACAGTATGAAATTAAAGAGTCTTGTTTGTTCCGGAGGTGGTTGAACTTCTAGATCCAGCGGGTACGGAGGTTGTGAGCTCCTCGGAACCAGCGTTCCCAAGAATCATCTACTGGACCTTTAGTCCTATAATTATACAAATATGAAATTAGCCGAGTAATTAACAAATAATCGAAGTGATTATAGAAAGGTTTGCTTACATGGGTAGGAGTGGATCAGGAATGGATTCAACACTTGATATCAGTCTGAGAGAAACCATAAACCATGAATAAATAAAGAAGCTTTTATTTTACACAGAGTCGTCACAGAGAAGATATACAGGAAACCAATCAAATGAAATGATACGATGATGATGTTAAAGCTTACTCATTGCAAACAAGGGAAGATTCCCCCAAAGTCTCGAGCTCGTTCAACTCTTCCTGAATCGCGATTTTCTTATTAATACGACGATACGAAAAGAAAGAAACAAAGAATATATATATATATTATGGATGGGATGATCACCTGGATAAGATTGATTTCGTTATGGAGATGGGAAATGGCAGCTGCCAACCGATGCTTCCCCATGAAACTAGGAGGTCCTTCTGCTCTAGACGAACCCTCGTCTTGTGTCTTTGCTCCTTGCTCATCTACTGATTCCATCACAGATAAAAAGACCAAGTTTGAGCACATAGATAAATCATATAAGGTGGAGGTAGGTGTTGGGTTTAGTCATTAGTGGCATGCATGAATAAAGAAAAAATTAAATAAAAAGGTTTTGTGAGTGGCCCTAGCATTTGATTATTGGGGACCTTTGAATTTGTGGATGGTATTAGGCCAAGGTTTGCAAGTCATACTAAGTTATATATCGCTAAAAATGAATTTGGATCCTCTATTGAACTTATTTTTTCATGAACTCATCTAATCTCATGACACATAAGTATTACAATGAATGAGTAGTTAAGATGTTATTGGTTTTCATAACTACTTTATCAATAACCAATCACATACTTTAAAAATGTCAGGAAAAAGATCAGATCAACAATGGATCGACCTAAATAATTGTATTAACCAAGAAAACAATTCCAACAAAAGCTTCTTTGCAATAGAAAAATCAAGTTAGTTTCCAAGCATCCTCAACTGTTAAAAGATATATCTTCATAAGATGACAGAAGTTCAAATACCACAAATCAATAGTATTTTCAAAAACAGTTAAAAATGGAATATCCATGTAAGCTATAGCTTACTAAAGCAGATAATGAGTTTAACTGGACATGTTAGTGATCTAAAATAAAAATATACACTATCATAAACAGGAAGGAGCTTAAAACAATAAGGCATCCGAAAAAAAAAAAACTCATCACCAATTTCCACTGCTTCTTCATCTATGATAGATTCAACATAAATGTGAGGATGAACCTGCCTGAGGAGTGCATCACTCTCACCCGCTACTTTTAAAGTTTGAAGAGCTTACATAAATACAGGATAACAAATGACAATACGGTTTCCTTTCATATACTGAAGAATTTGGATCAATGCCGTTGTTTCTCCAGCTTTGCAACATTTCTCAATCAAAATATTTCACGCAGCTTTATCAGGTATTCAGGTTGTACCCCGGCTTCTTGCATTTTGCTGAAAATGTCAAGGGCTTCTTCGTGTTTTCCTAGAACACATCAGGAAAACAAGGGGAAAATGTTTCCTTCAACCAATATAAAACTCCAGCAAATACACCAAATGTAGTAAAACTGATACCCAGAGGCATCCTATGTATGTGCACAAAGTACATCACAAGACCAAAAGGTGCACGTGGATATAAAATGTAAAAAGGATGAGTAAGTTTCTTATTGCATGTGTATGTTTGCCAAAATGTTTTCTTCATTTTGATTGCATATTCAGAATTTAATCAAGGAAAATACTTAATTCCTTATTGATTACATGATTACATCTACATCTTTAGGAAAATTTATCATTGAAACATGATAATTCAGCATCGGTAAATTAGACAATCATTAACTCATTTGGATACAGCCTCATGACCAAAAACATTTGAAAACCATGTAAGAAATATCAACAAGCAAATCTACAATGCAGAGCCAAAAATATGATTCAATCAGCTGTTTATAGTAATCCTCCAATTTCACAAAGATATTAGCAATCTATCCAGATGGCAGAACACGAATTTAACTGAAACTATATCTAGATATAAAACCTTAGATGATAATAAAATATGATTGGGTGAACCGCTTAGCTTATAGATTGACTTGGATGGAAGCTAAAGGCTATAAGATTGAAATAGCTTTGAAGCCTAATATCACATGGTCAAATTGTACTTATGCTCAGACTAATTACAGAACTAAATATTATCTCATTTAGCTTCTCTATGAAGAATCACAATCAAGTTCAATCAAGTTAGCATTAATTGAAGTTCAGATGAAATTGCAGTAGCAAAAGCGTCTCGAAATCAATAACAATCAACAAATCCCTGTAAACGCCTTATATGTATGATGTATCGGACAAACTTTCAATTAGCATGATCAGAACATGAACATTAAAAGAACCAAATACATATAGTAGACAATATATATCAAACAATGGGAGTGCAAAAAAGTTATAAAGTTACTAACTTGCACTCACCAGAATCAACATGGTGTTCCATTAGTACAGTATAAGTGTAGCGATTGGGAGACAACCCAGATTGAAGCATCTCCTTGTACACATCAGTGGCCTCTATTGTTATCACCAAATAGAATCTTCAAATAAGCCGTATACGAGACAACGGTAGGGCAACAACACTCGTCTTTCATTTCCTCCCAAATTTTCACAGCCCCATCAACATCCCAAGAATTGGACAGCCAATGGATCATTGAAGTGTAAGTCACCGCATCAATCTTCAACCCCTTCTCTTGCATCTGCTCAAAAACATACTTCATTGAAGAAATCCTATTAGCTTCTCCAAAAATGTCCAAAAATATTCACAAGACATTTCATCGAAGCACGACAACAATCTGAGTGTGTCTACTATAATAACTGTAGACCAGTTAATTCTCATTGCCTTGCCAGTTCCTGCAGGTAGAAGTATTTCACATGTTGCAGTTGCAAGAGTATCAGTTGTCACTTGTCATCCTGCTATTTATCGAGCAGCGGTAATGCCATTTTTTCTTCGCCTGCAATCAATACAAGGGATGCTCAAAGCTAATTAGCGTCTCAAGATGCCACATCGCCGGCATATAGAAGGTCACAGATTTTTTCCTCCACAGGGACAGTATCCCTGGAATGAGCATCAGTTTGCATGCTTTTCCTTTCCTTCCTGTAAGTTTCTGCATCACTAACTCTACCAAGTTTTTCAAGACCGGCTAATAGAACATTGTATGTGCCTAACGAAGGATGAATTCCTTTACTTTTCATCGTTTTGAAGATTTTAAGTGCTTTATCAGCACTCCCAGCAGAGAAGTAGACACTAATCAGAGAAGTGTAAGTAGAAGTACACTTCTGGTCATCAGGCAATAAATTAAAAATCTTTGCAGCAGAAACAGGCCACCTAGCACACCCAAGCCTATAGATTAGGAGGGCACCAAGATACACACCAAGAGAATGTCTGGCTGTAGTCATTTCCTCGACAATCTCCACCACCTTAGTAAACATATTGGATCTAATTAAAAATCCTATCAACGTTAGGTATATAGTTCTCTCTAGCTTTACACCCATTTTTACACTGTATTCAAAGGCCAATAAAGCACTGTCAGGTCTGCAACGATCACGGTTCGCCTCAATTATGGTTGATATAATGGTAGGATCCAACTGTATGTTTTTATTCATCATTCCAGCAAGTAAATGGTCGAGGGCTGAAAGATTCTGCTTTTTTAAGAGAAACAGTACAAGTCCTTGATGTGATAAAGGTACTCCAGCACCAGTTATCGCATTCTCCACTGCTTCTTCGTCTGTGATAGATTCAACAGAAATGTGAGGATGAACTTGCCTGAGGAGTGCATCACTCTCACCCGCTACTTTTAAAGTTTGAAGAGCTTCCATAAATACAGGATAACGAAGGACAATACGATTTCCTTTCATATACTGAAGAATTTGGTTCATTGCCCTTGTTTCTCCAGCTTTGCAACATTTCCCAATCAAAATATTACATGCAGCTTTATCAGGTTGTACCCCAGCTTCTTGCATTTTGCTGAAAATGTCAAGGGCTTCTTCATATTTGCCTAGAACACATCAGGAAAACAAGGGGAAAATAATCAAATATTTCCTTCAAGGCTTCAACCAATATAAAACTCCAGCAAAGACGCCAAATGTAGTAAAACTGATACCCAGAGGCATCCTATGTATGTGCACGAAGTACATCACAGGACCAAAAGGTGCATGTGGATATAAAATGTAAAAAGGATGAGTAAGTTTCTTATTGCATATGTGTATGTTTTCCAAAACATTTTCTTCATTGTGATTGCCTATCCAGAATTTAAACAAGGAAAATACTTAATTCCTTACTGATTACATCTACATCTTTATAAAAAAAATTATCATTGAAAGATAATAATTTAGCATCGGTTAATTAGACAATCATTAACTCATTTGGATACAGCCTCATGACTGAAAACACTTGAAAACCATGCAAGATATATCAAGAAGCATATCTACAACGCAGAGACAAAAGTGTGACTCAATCAGCTGTTTATAGCAATCCTCCAATTTCAAACAGATATTAGCAATCTATCCAGATGGCAGAACACGAATTTAACTGAAATTATATCTAGATATAAAACCTTAGTTGAAATGAAATATGATTGGGTGAACCACTTAGCTTTGAAGCCTAAAATCGCACGGTCAAAATGTACTTATGCTCAGACTAATTACAGAACTAAAATATTAGCTCATTTAGCTTCTCTATGAAGAACCACAATCAAGTTCAATCAAGTTTGCATTAATTGAAACAATCAATAACAAACAATAAATCCCTGTAAACACCTTATATGTATCGAATAAACTTCCAATTAGTATGATCAGATTATGCACATTAAAAGAACCACATACATATAATAGACAAATATAATATCAAACAATGAGAGTGCAAAAAAGTTATAAAGTTACTTACTTACACTCACCAGAAACAACAAGGTGCTCCATTAGTACAGTATAAGTGTAGCAATTGGGAGACAACCCAGATTGAAGCATCTCCTTATACACATCAGTGGCCTCCTTGACTCTGTTATCACCAAATAGAATCTTCAAATAAGCCGTATACGAGACAACAGTAGGGCAACAACACTCGTTGTCTTTCATTTCCTCCCAAATCTTCCCAGCCCCATCAACATCCCCAGAATTGGACAGCCAATGCATCAATGAAGTGTAAGTCACCGCATCAATCTTCAACCCCTTCTCTTGCATCTGCTCAAAAACGTACTTCATTGAAGAAATCCTCTTAGCTTCTCCAAAAATGTCAAGCATAGTAGTGTAAGTGAAGCGGTCGTGCTTGAACCCTTTTGACCTCGAAACCCAATTGAAAAAAAGCCACGCCTTTTCCATTGGTGGGTGGGTTTTCAAAGCTTGATTGACTGTGTAAGAATCCCATTTTATAGGTAACTTGTTAAGCTGTTCTTGAGCAGAATCCCAAGATGAGTACTTGAGAGTTGTGTATATGTTTGAGATTGTGTCTCTCATATAAACCTTTGGTTTCGCGTCCTCGTTTTCGATCGATTCAAGAGGTTTTCTTGTGTTCCTTCGATTTGAAAAATGGGGTTTCTTCTGTTTATATCGATGAAGAGAGTGCAGGCTTTTAATGGAAGTTTTCGAATGATTAAATGGCTGGTTTCCATGGATGCACACAAAGTCATGAACAAATTTTCGAACATAACTGTGGAGACCATAAAAGTTGTACATAGATTACACTACTACAGAACAGACTTGGTGTTCGATAACTGGAGAATAGTTGGGAGGAAACCGAACAATAACAAAGAGGTACGCTAATCAAATTTGATAAATACGACACTGTTCAATAATGAAATATTAATATTTCTGAAAAAAGAAAAAAGAATTTGTTTCCCATTATAAAAACGAACATATTTTCTGTATTTTCCTTTTAAAAAAAACTTATTTAAAATTATAACTATGAAGGTTTTTTTTTTTTTTTTGAAAAGAATTATAACTATGAAGTTGAAAATAATTTTATAAAAATAATACTATATGCATTTATATTATTTTCAATTTAAAAAATTTATTTCTAACAAATTTTACCATTATGTTTGCATTATTAAAATATCTTTTTCATAATAGTTCAATAAAAATAAGAGTGAAATTCATTTTCGTCCCTCTAGTTTGACCTAAAAACCAAACCAGTCCTCCGATTTTCAGAATTGATCAAGGCGTGTGATTAATTGACATCGAGACCATCAACTATCTTGATTCATTATGATGGGTAATATTTATACTTGTAAATTGTTTGTATCAAAATAGATTATTGTGTTTATAGTGTGCATCAGTGCTTGATATTAAATGAAGACAATGGTAGAAATAAATAATTTTTTTCCTAGAAAATGTATCAATCCTTTTTCAGATTTTTTGTTCTTAATTCTAAAATTTTCAACTTCTTTGATCTATCATATTTCCATTCAATACACATATTTTTGAAAAATTCTAATTTATTTTTATTTTTATTTTTTTGAAAGAGGGTAACGGTATTTTATAAGTGCTAATGTTCGAGTAACTACTATCAATTGAATTAAACTCCAATAATTTAAAGGATTAATGAAATTAGGATCACAACAAATGGAAGGTAAATAGAGAATCTCTCACATTTTAAGCTGCTCAAATGTAAGAGGATGGAATAGATTCCACAAGGAATAAAAAAATAATTCGTTTTTGAACAATTATAATTAACTCACCAGGACTTGGGAAGGGGATACGAGTCATACGATACGAAAAACCCATATCCTAAATGGCGTTGGCGTGAGACTTAACACTAGGTCAACATCATCCCGTCAGTTGGACTATGTTTTTGCATTGCAAAAGTCCTGCAAAATCATCCTTCCAAAAGAAAACTCAAAATCTCAAACCCATCACACACACATTGACTGCAAAAGTACTTCCAGTCAGGTTGAAATCAGACAGATTCTTGCAACATTTCAATTCATGCCACTTAAACTAAACCACATTCACATTTCAGTCTGAAATGCAACAATTTATCACATGAATAATAACAAATAAATAGATGTCAAAAGGAACAAAACTTCCTGGTAAAGTAAAAGCTTGTTTATAAACACAATAATCTTTATAAAAGGGTATTTCTACCCAATAGACTCAAGTTGGAAAATTAGTAATCTTTACATAGGCGAATCGAATCAGAAAACAATCGTGGGCAATAATCTAAAGAGTACAAAATACTGCCAGAGGGCTTCTTCACTTATCGAGATATTTGACGATCTTCTGTGAGATCACAGTCCTCGCCTGTGTTACATCGCGTCTACACTTACCAGCATGTTCACCTAAAACCTCAATAGTTTCCATGAACATTTCCAACTTCTTCTTGATCTCATCAATCGCGAGCTTCAACACTTCTTCTTCTTTAAGAGCAAAATCAACATTGTACATGAATGATTCAATGTCAATCTTCAATTTGTTCACGAGTGCATTTATATTCTCCATGTCCTTGATTTGAATGACAGTGTTAACGTGAAATGAAGCAAGTAACACCTTCTCCTTTTTCACTTCATCCTCATACCGCTTCCAGAGTGAGTTACACCACTTCCCCACCGTACCAATTGGAACAGCCATTGCACCAGCTAGAGCTGTCACAACTGGTGGTGCTGCAATGGCAGCTGCCACCACTGAGAGAATCAATACAGACACAAATACAGAAACGAACAGGACATTCGAAACCCTCCTCCATGTTTTCAGGTTTTTCAATTTCTTATCAAGCTTACTCTTTCGTTTCTGCAATTTACGTAACATCGACAACTGCTGCCTATTCACAGATTGAAACAAAGCAAAGAACTCATCTGTAAATGGGTTCCCGGCTTCCTTAAATCTGTTTAATTCTTCCAGTGTCTTCACATACTTTTTCTCATCAATCCCACATTGCAATTCTACTTCTTCCTCAAACTTCTTAACCGCAAGCTTAATAATTAACTGGCTATGTCTTGCGCGCTTAAGGCAATTGTCTAAAGCAGTACAAAAATCCAAAATGTTGACACTATTCCCAAAGTATTCCTTAACCAAACCAAGCAAATCTCGATTGTTCCATATATCTTCCTTGCATTCTAAAATGACTGATGCTGCATCTTGGTTCATTTCAAGAAGAGACTCGATAACCTCTTTAAGTGAATCAAATGACAAGGAATTACCCTCAACGCCAGTAGAGAGGGTATTGATGACACGACTCGTACGTTCATGAAGGGTGATATCAAAGGATTTCAAGTCTGGATCAAGTCCACAAGCAGCTTCATACGAGCTAAGTTCAGCCATGAACTGGGAATCAATGTTGCCTTGGAGAGGCGGCGATGGTGGATCAACACTCTTCGTCTTGCTACATTGTCCTCCCATCATTACTGGTCCAATTGATTACACAGGAAAAACCATAAATTTATGACTATAGACTAGACAATTTTGCTATCAAAAAAGCCTCAATATCAGCTGAAGAAAACCCAGAAATCCAAATCTGAATTTAGCACAATAAATCAAGTAACTTTTTTGAGATTGGAAATGAAAATTTTGACCTTAATCGCAGAAAGAACTTGTGTATGTGAATTTTGACTAAAATGACAGACAGAAAAGTCAAACTCCTCAATAAAGCTGAAACAGATAAAACCCAATTCTACAAGACCTAGTCAAAGTAACTTGAAGAACAAAGATTTTATCAAAACCAGAAGCAATCCATTAATGGATGACGAGAACTAGATCCAAATCAAAAACCCCACAAATTAAAATTGCAAGCTTAATCAAAAATAAATTTAGCTGAGCTTAAAGTACCTGAATTTCAGCTGAAACTACAAACACAAAGACGATTTGATTTTCCCTCACTTGGATCCTCCACGAAAAGCAAACAAGCTCGAATCTGATGGGAATTCCAACAACCGAGCACAAAAAATTAATAAACGATTAAGATCTCACGAACCCTTAAAGCTCTCTAATGGATATATTGAAAAAATAAATTACACGACAAAAGAAATGTTAAGAAGAAGACAGATTTTTAAAATACCAAATGGGAAATGAAGTATTATAAACAAATATCAGGTATGAGAGACGGCGAAAACGGGAAGGAAAAGTGAAGGTAAGTGAGAGAGAGAAAATGAGGAAGTGAAGGAGATACAAGTAAGTGAAAAGTCGCCGAGACTGAAGAACATTGTCGGGTTTCAACGGTGTTTCAAAATTTCAACGACGCGTGTTGGTCGAAGACAGGGGAAATCTAAAAGCCAAAGTTGACGATTGAACTAGATACGCACCAGTAGACATTAGACAACAAGTATGTATAGACAAGAGAGAACCGCAGAGGAAACATCCGAGGTGTTTCTACTACAATGACCAATTTTACCTTTTTTTAATGTTATTATTAGACAAGTGATTAAATGGCATCTACGACTCAACTACTAATCATTATAATAATTCAATTCTTTGACTAATTGTGAAAGCATCCACTCTAAACTCAAATAACGTGTACATATCCATTACTTTAGTGGTTTGGTACGAAGAGTTTTCTTCTCATACCGTAGAAGTAAATAATAAAAAATAACGGTATATATAGATATTTTCTAGTTATGGGAATAAATATCCAGTCATAATAGTATATGTAGTGATTGATCTTAGTAAATCTCAACATATATAATAGATTTCTAAGAATAGACATTATCCCATCTTAGTTATGACAAATAATTCCGATAAATGCGAAGAAAATGGAATAAAACAAGTTACCATCTCTATATTGGTTTTATTCTGTTGTATTAAAGCCACTTCTCTTTTTACCTTTTTGAATGATGACTAAAACCAAAGAACAATAATGAGTCACACACCGCGTCATATGGTGTCATCACTCATCAACCTTTACCTACACTTCAATTTCATAATTTTATATTTTATATTTAAATTAAATTTAGTGAATAAATTAATCAACAAGTCGTTGTAGTATAGTGGTGAGTATTCCCGCCTGTCACGCGGGTGACCCGGGTTCGATCCCCGGCAGCGGCGAAATTTTTTATTTTTCATTGTTTTTTATTTTTTTGTTTTTTCTTGGGCTAGCCCACGGCCCACTAGAGTTTTCATTATTTTTTAAGGTTTTACTTGGGCCAGACCACTACCCACTTGAGTTCCCGTAACTGTTAAGTTTATTATTGGGCCAGCCCACGGCCCACTTGAATTGTCATTGTTTTTTTTATAAGTTTATTATTGGGCAGAAAACGGCCCACTACCCACTTGAATGAAAACTACACTAGATTTCTGTCGTGCTCGGGAAGCAAAGAGGTTGAAATTGGCAGCATAGAAAAATCATACTCAAAGTGAAGATATGTTTTCTCACAATGTATCATCAAACTTAATTTTTAGAGCCGATAAGATCATATAAATCAATCTGTTTTCTGTAAAAAAAATGTTGATTTTATATCTATAAAACTTCATGAAGCACACCATAATCAATTTGACAACCTATCGAATGCATTTGGAAATACACAGATTTGTGTTTTATGTTTAACTAACAGAAAACCGGAAACAACAGAATAATTTAGCATACAAGCACAGTAATGTACCAGAGAAATAATTGGAGTAGCCTTCTCCGGATTAAACCGAAGAGCTGGTTCGAAGAATCCTCGTTGAGGTTCTTAGAAGAACCATGATCTGCAATCCCATTAGCAACCAAAAGCAATCCTTTCCGGCATTCAATCAAGCGCAACACAAATGTTGATTGCTAAAAGCTAATCCAAATGAACATGTTATATAGCTAATGTCTTCCGAAAATTGGACACAAATGAACCGATAAAAGGAATCAAATTGAAAATGTATAAACACCAGCATTACAGGCATCATCCATGCTTAATTCTCCCAAACTTCATTCCATTTTTTCACTTTTCAAAAGCCATAACCACATAAATAGAAAAACTCTAAAATTTCGGTCAAGGTCCAGAGCAATTCTTTCTCCAAAGGTTAGCTTCGTGATCTCTGGCACAAGCATTCTTCTTTGAAGCAGTGTTATAATGATGAAGTTGAATTGAACCTACATGAATTGTATGCAACACACACACACACACACACACAACACTAGACTTTGATTGAACCTACATGAATTGTATGCACAACGCACACACACAAACACACATTCCATCTTTAAATATAAATATTCAGATCAAGTTGAATTGAACCTACATGAATTGTATGCAAAGCATTTCCAAGAAACCACACAATAAAAGTGCCTAGAAAATTTAAATTTGTAGGTCCAGTAAAACTTGTGGATTGGGGGACCATGTAACACCCTACATTGCAGAAGAATCTTCGAAGTACAGGTTCTAAGCATCATTGGCAATATATATGAAGGACAAATAACACAACAAAATGGCCCCAAAAGCAACGACTTCTGATAAATATAGCTTCAAAGATGAGAACATATGCCCAAGTTCATGATAGCATTTATTAATAGATCACCTCCAAGAGGAAAATTTGATCACCAATACACCCACAACATGATGTAACAATGTAACGTACACATTTCATTCAAAACAAAAACTAATTTGTTCATTGCTATTGAAGAATGTTGTTGGAATTAATAAAAGCAAAGATCCACCTACTAGCCCCTCACCTTTTTGTCTAATAAAAGCTCACAAATTTTGGCTTGAATACAAGAAACACATACAGGTAAGTAGATCAATTTTGCCTGTGAGAAATGTAATTAGCTAAAGCAATCAAAGGTGTGGCCTTTTCCTGATCGAATCCTAACAATTGTTCTTGAGCCTCCATATTCAATTTGTTAGCAAACTCTCTTGATTTTTCGATACCAATCAGCTTTGGATAAGTCACTTTATCAGCCACCAAATCTTTCCCTGCTGTCTTCCCCAATTCTTTGGATGATTTGGTGACATCAAGAATGTCATCCACCACCTGAAACAACAATCCAATACACCGAGCAAATTTTCTCAGCTTCTCAACTTCATCATCAGACCCACCTCCCAAAATCGCACCAAGAACCACAGCTCCTTCAAGCAAAGCTGCGGTCTTGTGGACATGTATGAACTCAAGATGCTCCAAGCCCACATCTGTTAGACCCTCAGAGTTTATATCCACCACTTGACCAGCGACGAGGCCTTCGCTGCCGATCGAAATCGCTAACTCTCCGATAGCTCTAACGACTCTGGAAGGAGCTACTCCGACTGTGGACACGGCCATGTACTCGAAAGCGAAGGCTAAGAGTGCGTCGCCGGCTAAAACGGCGACGTCTTCTCCGAAGACTTTGTGGTTGGTGGGTTTTCCTCGGCGGAGGTCGTCGTTGTCCATGCAAGGCAAGTCGTCGTGAATCAACGACATGGTATGAATCATTTCGACAGCACAAGCGGCGGACATCGCCATGGACTCGTCGCCGCCGACAAGCTCACATGCAGCGATGCAGAGCATGGGTCTCACGCGCTTGCCGCCGGCGAGTAGAGAGTAACGCATGGCTTCGTGGATCTTCCTCGGCTCACGGAGTGAAACGGCGCCGTCGAGGGCTTGATTGACGGAATCGGCTTTTTGAATCATGTAAGACTTGAAATCGAAAGTGGGTTTTGAGTTGTTGCTATTGTCTTCTTCTCGGAGAGTTTCTTCTTCTTTTGTGAGAACTGCAGAGATCGAAATGGGTCTCTTCGTCTTCTTCGACGACATCAACGACATGGGTACTCTCTTGAAGGGACTAAAAGGCTGAGATCTCGATCTAGATAAGCTAGCTTGATTGAAGATTGAGCAGGAGTGAACCCATGTACCAAGATTCACAGAAGCCATAACAACAAAAATGTTATTTTTTTTATCTTCTGTGAAATGAAAACGAAAAAAAATTGAAAAAAAAAAATGATATTTGAGAATATGCTAAGCTGAGGAGCTTCTTGATTGCAGATTCATAAATAGAATTTTATCCAAATAAGGCTGGATTTCATAGAAGGCTATAACCAATCAAATCCAAATCTTTTCATTTTTAAAAACACAGATGGTAAAACTTGGGAATCTGAGTTGTGTTGTTGTGACATTTACTCGTGTTGTGTGTGATTACCGACGACCACCAGTAGGACCGGTAAAGAAAACAGAGATAACAAGTTTTGATTACATGGTCCAATAAAAAACAGACATCTGTCAGTATTATATATATTTTAAGGTGTGATTTGCATGTTTTTTTTTTTTTTTTTTGATATCCGTGTATATCCGGACCAGCTTAATCGCATCTCAACTAATCCCACGAGACCTTGAAGTTAATAGTCAGGTAAACCTCCAGTGGCCCTAAGAGAAATGTGGTTGCTAGGAATCGAACCCAGGACATCTGAACCTATGGCTCGCCCCAGTGACCGACGGCACTACCCTTGAGGTTGCATGTGTTATAATTGATTAGAAAGTATGACTAATTATTTTAGTTTCTCATGTGAAGTGCTTACCTAGTAGTCCACTTAAATCACTTTTGACTCAGTATTCCATTCTAGTTAAGATAACAAGTGGATTAGGACATGCAAAACATAAGAAGATATTTAATTACATAATTTTTTTTTTTTTTTTTTTTTGTTAAAGAATATAAATCCCTAATCATATCTTATTATAATTATAACTTATGTACCCCTCTCCGAAAAAACCGTCTTAAAAAATTGTTCAAAAAGAAAAAATGAATGATAAAAAATCATATCTATTAGTATTTTGAAACATAAAAAGATGTGCATTAATAATATAAATTTTTTTTTTAATTCAAGCACGGTCTAAAACTGGCTCACCAACAGACAGGGGTGGAACTCACATGAATCAATTTTTGGTCAATAAATAGCAATTACATAAATAAATAAAAATTCCTACTTTAAAAATAAATAAATAAAAATTCCTAGGTCCGAAATTTATACAAATTCAAACCGACGAAAATGTTGAACTAAATTCGTATAAACGTTTTCCTCGTACAAGTACACCACGTGAATTGCGTATAAAAGCACCAGACCAATCCCACTATCCACGTCAATTACTATTCTAATTCGTGATTCTCCAGAGTTGTCAATTAGGATTTGAATTTTCTTCATTCATTCTTTCAATTCATCAAATATTTATTCTCAAAAATTAAAATCTTACCAAGGCAAGCACCAGTACAAAAGGGGAAAACAAATCTCATTGTAAAAATTGTAATTTCAATCAAGCATCTAATTTGAGTACTTTGAAAATTGACAAAAATGGAAACTAACAATAGCAGAGTCCTAGTTTACCAGCCGGAGCTGGAGCCGGCACCGGTTTTCCAAATTAGCAAGAGATAGCTAACAGAGATTACTAAATTGACAATATATGAGAATTAAGGGCCAACTAGATTGATACTCTACAATCTCATGTCCTGGACTGGCTTCTAAAAAGCATATTCTGATCTGAAAATGTATTTTTTCTTTTTTTGTCAGAGTTCTTGTGATTCTCCCTTTTTTTTTTCTTTTTTCTAAGTCAATGTGATAATTTCTTCATTGACTGATTTTTTTCTTGTTGTACAGGTAGACTATGCTGAATAAAAAGACCCAGCCATCTGCAATCAATTACGACATGTATGTTTAGGGCGGATTTGAAATAATAACAAGTGTCTGTGGGAGCATGCGTACCGTAGTAAAAGATGCTCCATAATATGGGAAAGCAGTTGGAATAAACCTCTCATACTCGTTGTGCCTGAAGGGCCGTACTGGAATCTGCAAGTTATGATTCCACTCCTTTCAGTACACTTTAATAGGTTTGTGCTCTAAGAGCATCTCCAATGCTAATATGGGTTGTGAAAAAATATGTGCCACGTAGGAGGACATCCATTTTGTTAAAAAATTCATCTCCAATGCAACTTCTCTAGTACAACTTCAAGCTGAGGTGGCAACTTTTTTTTTAGAGGCTGTCAACATGACTCTCTGATTTCAGACGGTCTGTTGGACGGCCGTCTTGTTGGCCCGGTCAGCAATTACTCTTGTCTTTTACCTTATTTTATTCAACAATTATAAAGTATATTTAAGGAGACCAATAATAAATTGACACGTAATTAAAAACACATATTTACAAGTGAAGCATTGGAGACCACTTTTTTATTTGGATGTCTATCAAGTTTAGTTACATGCCACATATGAAGCAATTGGCTTGACATTGTTGACATATCACCATTTTTTCAAATGCAATCCACATTACCATTGGAGATGCTCTAAGAGCCACGTTAACAGGATCCTTTTATTAACTATCCAAAGTTCGTTATATTTCTCATGTACTCTATCTACCCTTTAAGAGGGGGTTTTGATTTCAAGTTGCTCAAAGTATAGAACAAAAGTATCAAAAAGTTTACCTGTTGGAAAGAGACAAGCCAGTGTACCCGAGCCTTTGGTACTCACCTTGAACTGGAAAACTCCATAAACATCAGGCACCTTGAATGATGTATGATATAGACCCTGCATTAGATGTGTACATGAGTACATGAAGAGTGGTATTCATGCAAAGAGGGTTGGAAGATTATGCGGCTCGGGTGAAAGATTACCTTTTGATCAGTGGATAGGGTTTTCAGGACGTATGGGCTCATCATGTAAAATTGGACCTGAACGTCATTGGCCACATATGGTTCCCAGCTCTTTCCAGACCATTCGTAGATCTCAACAGAAACTCCTGCAAACAAATAAAATTAGAATTTCAAGGGACTGACATTACTGCTATAAATATACTTCTCAGAATAGCTTTGCAGAAGAAAATGAGAAGAACCATTACCAAATCGTCATTGATTCTATAGATAGCAGGTTCATCTGTTTCCCCAACTTTGTGGTGTCTAAGATTAACAGCCTGAAAATAAGAACAAGACTTAATATAGTACCACTGTTGACAAAGAAGCATAATAAATTAGCTGTTATTAATTTAATCAAGAGTTGTGAGATAACTGCTCTTATAGCTTCCTTGATTCTCACTGGTGGCTAGACTCTGATTAATTTTCCATTGAAGTTTACAATGAAATTATAATTATGCAAAACACATCAAACAGAAACAATTCAGAAATCTAATATCATGCCTCACCTTTAGATGACCCTTTCATGGAAAACCCATCTGCTAAGTTCAGTCAAAACTGTTCATTACCGGACTTGCTGTATCTGTCATCAGTTATCACAAAGTAATATATATGTAAGTTTATGGCCTCCAAATTAATAACTATGTATCAAGCCTTGTCACACAACATATATTGACAGAGTGAAGAACGAAAGATGCATACAAAGGAATAATTCACATGTCTATATTTCATCATAAATTTTCACATTTAACAT
>VAHF01000104.1:0-34633 GCA_008009225.1 Acer yangbiense | reverse complement strand
GTAAGCTTTTCAATAATATCTTACAGTTTTGTGTTCTCTTATCTAGCAATCTCAATTATTACTTGTTTGTTATTTTGTATGCTTTGGATACAATATTGAGAGAGTATGATGTATGTTTGAGAGTTTTGTATTGTGCTAGCATATTAGGTTTTGTGCTTAATATTGATTAGCTAAACTAATTGACATGTCATTTAGTTTGATATCTAGGATTGTTCTAATTGCATATTAATCATCTTAGATAGGCATATAGGGTTTCCTTGCTCTATGTTGCATTTTGGATATTCACATATATTCACTTAGGGTTGTATTCTCTTCTAGAGAAAGTAAGTCTTGTGTGTAGCAACCGGGATTAGGTTGCTTAGATCGCAAGCAAATAGACTAGGTTCACTCATACCGGGATTAGGTAGGTGTGTGATTACTTCCGGGATTAGGTTGTAATCGTTTGCACATTTAGTGGATTCGAGGTTCGAGTGTGGCTTACTTACATAGCCCGTGGTTTTTCCCGTGAGGGTTTCCACGTAAAAACCAAGTGTTGTGTTTAATTTCCGCACCATATTACAATTGCTTGTTTATATTATCTTGAGGGCATTTTCGTAATTTTGACTAACACAAAAATTGGGTAAAAAGCGTAAAATCTATTCACCCCCCCTAGATAGCTTTTACACACAGTGCTATAATTTGTTTCAATTGGTATCAGAGCGGGTTCCTAGACATACATAGGTGATCCCTTGCTTATTTTGGTGTGTTTTGCATTTTGTTGTGATTTTTGATCATTCATACATTTGCATTCATTTTCATTCATCATAAACACTATGAGTGGAAACGTGGAAATGGTGGTGGCCACGAAGAAGAGCTTCTAGCACAAGGCCTCCACTTCTTACCGGATTGAACTATTCCCAATGGAAAGGAAAGATGGAATCCTACATATGCCAAATTCATGACCGTGCATGGATGGCGGTGGAAGACGGATATGATCTCCCTATGATGACTCCCGTGGGTGGAGGAAGAGTTTTGAAGCCTAAGGCGCAATGGAACGCGCAAGAGTTTGAGGCTTCTAAGTGGAATAAGAAGGCTATGCATGCCATTTATGTGTGCTATGGATGAGAATCATACAAGCTTATTCAGAATACTCAGATTGCCAAAGTGCATGGGACATCCTTCTAGTTGCACATGAGGGAACCGAGGTGGTGAAGGAGTCCAAGCTTCAAGTCCTCCAACTCAGTTTGAGCTACTTAGGAGGGAGAGGATGAATGCTTCAATGACTTCGAAATCAAATTGATGGACATTGTAAATCAAAGCCATCAACTCGGAGACCCGTATTCGGATAGGAGAGTCAAGCAAAAAATTATGAGATCTCTCCCCGATAGGTTTGAATCCAAGGTGACGGCCATAGAAAAATAGTGGCTACATGGATATGAAGCCAAGTGAGGTGATTGGGCGTCTCCTTGCATATGAGTCTAGGAAGGCTCCTAGCACCACTACTCCTCCTAAGAAGTCTAAAGGAATAGCTTTGAAAGCATCTAAGGATGCAAAGGAGGGCAAAGCATGAATCGGATGAGACCTGCCTTATTTGTGAAAGGTTCAACAAGGTTATGGGTTCAAGAAGAAGAAGGGATTTGGGTCAAGAGGACAAGATTTGAAGAAAAAGAGTTCCTTCAAGAAGTTTGAGCCTAGACACAAGAGAGGACCGAAAGGAAAGGGGTCCGATGCTTTGAATGTGGTGGGATTGGTCACTTTGCCCCGAATGTGCTAATCACAATGAAAAGAAGAAGAGCAAAGTGATGGCCGCCACTTGGAGTGGGAGTAGTGATGACTCCAATGAGGAAGATGAGTCTTCAAGTGAAGAAGAGCTCATGGCTAACCTCCTAGCTTTTGCCTCCTCACATAAGAGCAAAAGTGGTAGTGAGAAGAGGAAATGAGTCAAGAGGAAAATGACTCAAGTGAAGTAGAAAGTGACTCATCTTCTAGTTCAAAAAGAAATTTGTGGAGCAAAAGGTGCTTGCTAAATACCATGCCGAGTTCAATGATTTAGCACTTAAAAGCACAAGAAAGATTGAGAGGTTGAGAGAAGAAAACCTTGAACTTTCGGCTCACAATGACCACTTAAGTGAACAAGTGGAAAGATTGAAGAGGAAAGAGGATAAGTTAATTGAGGAGTTAGACTTATCCAAGAGAAGTGAAGAAGGCTTGAAGAGGGAACTTGTAGAAGTTAAAGGGTCATTGGCTAGGATAGATTCTAGCACCAAGAAGCTTGATCATTTACTGGTGTTGGAAAGAGTCCAAGTGACAAGAGAGGTCTTGGGTATGATGATGGCAAGAAAATCTCAACCTCTAACAAGACCGTGTTTGTCAAGAGCTTGAAGAACGAAGAAACTTCATTTGTGCAACCTCCTAGGAAGAAGTTAGAAGTAGGACAATGTTCTAATGCTCAAGTGAAAATGGGGCCAAGAAGGAAATCTCAAGCTCAACCCCCTAGGGTTCCTCAAGCCAACACTCCTCAAAATTGGCTCACAAAGGAAAGAGACCAATCATGCAACCTCAAGCTTGGAAGCAACCTAGACCGGTTCAACAACGAAGATGGATTGAACCCACTTATCCACAAAGACATGGACAAGCTCCCATTCGTGCACAAAGGGCAAGGTATGATTCCTTATTTCATCCCTATTTGTCACTTTTGTGGTTGTGATGGTCATATTAGACCAAATTGCTTTCAATATATTAAAATGTGTAGAAAACAAAGCATGATTGAAAAGAGAAAGAATAGAGCCAAGATGCATGTTTCTAGGAATGAAAATATTGATTTGCATGATCCTAGAAATAGTAGAGCACATGTACCAAAGACCACTAGGAAAGCTAAAATTGTTGCTAAGTGGATTAGAAAGAATGAAAATGTTTGCCATGTTGCACAAATAGCCTTGAAGGCAAATTCTTCTAATTTTTGGTACTTGGATAGTGGGTGCTCTAGGCACATGACGGGAAACAAGAGTTTCTTCGAGACTCTTGTTATGGAGGAAGGTGGAAATGTCACTTTTGGTGATGGATCCAAAAGAAATGTTAAAGGGAAAGGAACCATTTCCGTTCCCGGATTACCCTCCTTATCCAATGCTTTATTTTGTTGATGGCTTGAAAGCCAATTTAATAAGCATTTCACATCTTAGTGATGAAGGATATTCCGTCTTGTTTTCTAAAGATTTTTGCTCAATCCTAAAACCCGATGGACAAACCTTGTTGAAGGGCATGAGATCTAGCGACAATGTTATTGTCTTGAAGCTAGTATTGTATCTAATCATGTGTCCATGGATGAGCAAATTAAGTTGTGGCATGAAAGACTTGGCCACATGAACTTTAGGGATCTACGGACCCTTGGAAAGTTCGAGTGTGTGCGTGGCCTCCCTAAGCTTGGGAAGAAAGCCAATGGTGTTTGTGGACCTTGTCAACAAGGAAAGCAAACTAAAAGCATGCACAAAAAGGGTAAGTATCTCACCACCAAGGAGCCTCTTGAGCTTCTCCACATGGACCTCATGGGTCCCATGCAAACCGAAAGTTTGGGTGGAAAGAGATACATTTTTTGTTTGTGTTGATGATTTCTCTAGGTTCACATGGACATATTTCTTAGAGAAAAATCCGAAACTTTTGATAAGTTTAAAATGCTTTGTAATAAACTTCAAAATGAAATGAACTCTAATATTAAAAGCATAAAACGGATTAGAAGTGACCATGGGAGGGAATTTGAGAATGCTACCTTTGAAACCTTTTGTAATGGTTTAGGTATCTCCCATGAGTTTTCGGCTCCTAGGACACCTCAACAAAATGGAGTTGTTGAGAGGAAAAATAGGGTCCTTCAAGAGATGGCCCGTGTGATGTTGATTAGCAACAATGTCCCTAGGAACCTATGGGCCGAAGCTGTCAATACGGCTTGCTATATAGGAAATAGAGTCTTCCTAAGGCCCGGTACTAGAAACACCTCCTATGAGTTATGGAAAGGCAAGAGGCCAAATGTTAGCTACTTCCACACTTTTGGAAGCAAATGCTACATTTTGAATGACCGTGATCAACTTGGCAAATTCGATGCTAAGAGTGATAAGGGTATCTTTATTGGCTATGCCTTGAATAGTAAAGCCTATAGAGTTTTCAATTTAAAGACTCTAAGTGTTATGGAATCATCCAATGTCGTATTTGATGATACTAGGCTCAAGTCTAATGATCATGAGGAGGAGGTTATTTTTAGTGATGGTTCTCATTTGGAGAAGGTTGTGGTGGCTCCTAATGTTGGGACATCTAATGTCAACAATGATGACACACAACCTATTGCTAGAGTTCCTCTCTTGGACTCTAAAGAACCCGCTCCATGGGTTAGGAAACTCCATGATAAAGAAGATATCATTGGAGAGGTAAATGAGGGTGTTAGGACTAGACGTCAACTTGCTAATCTTATTAGCTATACTTGCTACACCTCTCAAATTGAACCCAAAAGGTTGAAGAAGCCTTAAATGATGAATTTTGGGTTCTTGCCATGCAAGAAGAGCTAAACCAATTCGAAAGGAATGAGGTTTGGACTATAGTTCCTAGGCCTAAGACCACTAATGTCATAGGCACTAAATGGATATTTAGGAACAAATCCGATGAGGATGGCAACATAGTGCGGAACAAGGCTAGACTTGTAGCACAAGGGTACTCTCAAATTGAGGGTATCGACTTTGAGGAGACATTTGTTCCCGTTGCCCGTTTAGAGTCTATTAGGCTTCTCTTGTCCATTTCTTGTGTGCACAAGTTCAAATTGCACCAAATGGATGTCAAGGGTGCCTTCTTCAATGGCTTCTTGCAAGAGGAAGTGTTTGTTGAACAACCCAAGGGGTTTGTGGATGCTCACCACCCCAACCATGTCTATCGCCTCAAGAAGGCACTATATGGGTTGAAACAAGCACCGAGGGCTTGGTATGAGCGCCTCACTCAATTTCTTGTTGACAATAACTACACAAGAGGTAGTGTTGACAAGACACTATTCATCAAGAGAGACAATGATGAGCTTTTCATAGCTCAAATATATGTCGATGACATAGTGTTTGGCTCCACCAACAACACCAAGGTCCAACAATTTGTTGATGTTATGTCTCATGAATTTGAGATGAGTCTTGTTGGTGAGCTTAATTACTTCCTAGGTTTGCAAATTAGGCAACTAGATAATGGGATCTTCATAACCTAAGCCAAATATGCCAAAAAACTTGTGAAGAAGTTTGGTCTTGAAAAAGCCAAACATTGTGACACTCCTATGAGCACCACTTTGAAGCTAAGCAAGGATGCTAGCGGTAAAAGTGTGGACCAAACCTTATATCGTGGTAAGATATGGAGCTTGCTCTATTTGACCGCAAGTAGGCCCGATATATCATTTAGTGTAGGAGTTTGTGCTAGGTACCAATCCGATCCCAAGGAGTCCCATCTCTCTTCGATTAAGAGAGTCATTCGCTTTGTGAATGGGACTTCCAACTATGGGATTTGGTACTCATTTGACACTAATCCTAGTCTTGTAGGATATAGTGATGCGGATTGGGCAGGAAATTGTGATGATAGGAAGAGCACATCGGGCGGTTGCTTCTTTCTAGGCAACAACTTGGTGTCTTGGTTTTGCAAGAAGCAAAACTCGATTTCCTTGTCCACGGCGGAAGCCGAGTACACAGCCGCGGGGAGTGGATGCACTCAACTTATATGGATGAAGCAAATGCTAGTAGATTACGGATTCAACCAAGGTACTCTCACTCTCTTTTGTGATAACATAAGTGCCATTAATATTTCCAAGAATCCGGTGCAACATTCTAGAACTAAGCATATTGACATCCGCCATCACTTCATTAGAGAGCTTGTTGAAAATAAATGCATAGTACTTGAACATGTAGGTACTAATGATCAACTTGGGACCTATTTACTAAACCCTTAGATTCTACTCGATTTAAAACTCTTAGTAGATCTATTGGGATATGTCTTGTGGAGTGATGTTCTATAATTGAACCCATATGGGGAACTCAAGCAAAGAGAGCTAGTTTGCATTCTTGTCACTTGCAAAAAATTTGAAATATCTTATGCCTCTTCTTTTAATTGCTTGAGTAAGCTTGGTTGCACATATGTATATATGTTTTCAATTCAATAAGTGTGAACCTTGCTTGTTTACAATCCATGTCATATTTATGTTCAAACATGCATTTTTGAACTAGGAGATATATATCGGAAGTATGATTTGAATGACCTATGATTATCTCCATGACATGATGATTCTTTAATAACATGCTAATGTCAAATGAAAAAGCATGAAATTCATATAACATGCTCACATGAAAAGCATGAATTGATGATTGCATATTCTTAAAAATGCAAAACTTGTGTGAAAGCTTATGGGACTCAAAATGAATAAAGGATCTTGTATCCGTTCAAAGGAATTTCTATTCCAAATGTCTCTCTTTCTTTATTGGTTGAACATGGCTACTATCATACGGATATCTTATCCGGAAAAATCAAAAAGGGTGCAAAGTTGCTCATGCCATGTTTCGCTTATAAAGTTGGATATAGTTGCTCTTATATTGAAATCAATGTATTCTATATCCTTGCTTTACTCATGACATTGGTGAAATTGGTTTGAATTCCTATTAGAAACCTTTGTCATTTGCTTTGCCAAATACCATTGTTTTTTGGACTTGAATGCTACATGTCTTGTATGCAAAGCATGTTTGATTCACACATTTTCTCTCAAATAAATCTCCTTGTTTCTCTCCGATTAAATTGAGATGCATAAAGTGACTTATATTAATTATGCATATCTTGCATGCTACTATCTCTCGTTACTATGAGTGACCTGGTTGGGGACTACTCCTTTGCCTATATCATGACAAAAATGGGGAGTAGTATATGGTAAAGGGAGATGCAAATTGGTGTTGCAATTGTGCACATTGGGGAGATAACACATTGAGGGGGAGTAACCCTTTGAGGGGGAGCATTGCATTTATCATACATTGCATATATTTTGTAATGTTGTGCCTAAATTCTAAAAATGCAAATGCTTGTTTTTGATATCACTTGATTAATCTCACATTTCACTTGTATTGGAAAACATAGAAATCTTATTTACAGGGCTTGATTATTCTACAAGAGATTGAAGACTTGAAGTTTTATTTTCTTATCTCTTTGTGTTGTAGAATATCATAGTTGTCCCGTAGTTTCTATTTCTTTGTGAGGAATCAATGTGAGTGGTGGTTTTGTCACAAATAGCCAAAGGGGGAGATTGTAAGGTTCCCATTTGTTGATTGGCTCATTTCGTGGACAACCACATGTTGGGGTTCTTTGTAACGGTAGCCTAAGTATCGGTCTTATTGTTCGAAGCCCTTTGAAGACCTCGTGTTGATAAGCACCGAAGGTAAATTTCTATGTGCTTACTTTTCTTTGAAGAGATTAGTTGCACACACACACTTAACATTCATTGCATATGTGTGTATTCTCTTCATTTGTCACATTTCACACTTGCACTTATTTATTATATTTTGTTGTGTGTAATTGTGTCATGTTGTTGTGTAATTTGTTTCCTGATAACTTTCGGAAACGTCCGCGCATGCACTAGAATGTGCTTGGTTTAGCGCGAGGACCGCCTATGGAGAATGCCCTTGGCTTCTCCTTGGTTTTCACCTATCTAGGTGATCGGCGGTTATGATCGGCGGCCTGGCCGCCGAATGAAACCACCGTTTCAGTCCAGATTGGTCTGAAGCATTTCTACGGTTAAGATCGGCGGTCACGACCGCCGTTCGAAACCGCCGTTCATACCTGATTGATTTTAATCTCTCTGTTTTGATTCGGCGGTTGGGATCGGCGGTCACGAAACCGCCGAATGAACCGCCGTTTTTGCTCTGTTCTTCACGAGCTCAATTCGGCGGTCATGATCGGCGGCCTGGCCGCCGATTGAAACCGCCGATCGGCGCGTTTCTTTGAAACTTACTTAAACGACCACACTTTGATTTGGCCCCCTATATATATGCCACTTTGACTTTAGGTCAATTAAGAGAGTTCATATTCAGAATTCATACTTAGGATATTTTTCAAAGAGAAGAAAAATTCCAAGAACTCAATTTTTGATTACTCAAACACTTTTTCATGATCATCAATCATCATCTAGCATCATCTTAGATCATCTAGATGTCATCTTGCATGGAATCTTCATCATACTTTGCCTGATAAGCTTTTCACTAATATCTTACATGTTTTGTGTTTCTCTTATCTATCAATCTCAATTAATTACTTGTTTGTTATTTTGTATGCTTTGGATACAATATTGAGATGAGTATGATGTATGTTTGAGAAGTTGTATTGTGCTAGCATATTAGGTTTTGTGCTTAATATTGATTAGCTAAACTAATTGACATGTCATTTAGTTTTGATATCTAGGATTGTTCTTAATTGCATATTAATCATCTTAGATAAGCATATAGGGTTTCCCTTGCTCTATGTTGCATTTTGGATATTCACATATATTCACTTAGGGTTGTATTCTATTCTAGAGAAAGTAAGTCTTGTGTGTAGCAACCGGGATTAGGTTGCTTAGATCGCAAGCAAATAGGACTAGGTTCACTCATACCGGGATTAGGTAGGTGTGTGATTACTTCCGGGATTAGGTTGTAATCGTTTGCACATTTAGTGGATTCGAGGTTCGAGTGTGGCTTACTTACATAGCCCGTGGTTTTTCCCGTGAGGGTTTCCACGTAAAAACCAAGTGTTGTTTTAATTTCCGCACAAATTGGGTAAAAAGCGTAAAATCTATTCACCCCCCCCCTCTAGATAGCTTTATACACACCGTGCTATAATTTGTTTCAGGTGGAGAGTGGAACCTTTGCATGGGAGGCTCAAAGTGGGTCCACCGTGACTGGGAAAAGACCGGCTACCGATCTGGGTGGAGAACGGTAGAAAAAACCGTCAAAAAATGGCCGGAATAGGTCGGGTTGAAGTCGGGTCACGACCGGGTCGAATGCGGGTCGAACACGGGTTGGGTCACCCGGCTACAGCTTGAAGACGACGTGACGTCATCCAGACGTCACGCTGACGCGCGCCCATGCCAAAACGACGCCGTTTCTCTGCTGACGTGGCGCTGGTGCTATGCCTTGCACGGATAATTACAATATGTACCCCTGATCTTCTCCATATTCACAGAATATTCAGTATTTTCCCGAATATTGCACTTTGACCCCTGAATTCCCCTGTTTTCTTCCATTTAGGTTATAACACCCACTCTGAGGGATATTTACCTACACATAGCTAAAACACATATTATATACACAAAAGTGCTCGGAAACGAACACAAAAGCTAGGAATAGGGAGCACTAAATGTGAACATTTGGAGCGCGATCAGACCCCCAAACCTAACTATTAACAAACTAAACACTAAAGCAATAAATATAGAAACTAATTAGTCCACTGTCGTGGGAGAAACGATGGCACTTAGCATGTGCCACAAGCCTTTTAAACCCCTAGGTGCCCCTAGTAGGAGGAGTGTAGTCTCCTGAGGGTTTACCAAATACGATACCCACAAACGCAACTCTACAAAGCAAAAGGTTGAGATGCCACCTTACAAACCAAGTAGAAACTACATGCATGCTAGAATTTCTGCATAAAGACTAACAATATGCCACTCAAATCAGTACATCACAGACATGCAAGTATGCCAATACTTAGGATGCTTTCGGTTTACAAAACAACTAAACTCGGATGCTTGGGCTAGAATTCGCCTTGACTCTAATCCTCACCGGATTCAGTCATATTTTCACTCAGAATCCTAGGCTATCACTCTTTATCAAACATATGCGAATTGGAGTTTATGTATCAAAATCAAATATATATCGCATATGAGTATTTTCAAATAAAGTTCAATTTCTGAAAATGGATCTCATGGAAGGAATTGAAATACCATGAACGTGAAAAGAGCATGCATCAACTCATATTCCCAATATAGACTTCCTAAGAGATCAATTAGGCTTTCCCTAATTTGTATTGTGACCAAGGGTGATTTGTGGTATATGGATGTTATGGAAGGGATGGATAGATAAAGCTATAATCATGCCAAAGTGTTTAAACATTAAACTTTCAATATAGTAAGCTTTATATATTTTTTAGAATACAATTTAAGCGTCTAGGCTATAAACTTTAAAGGTGTATAATTTGCTAATTTTGTACTCACATTCTTGAGTAACTTTGCATTTGAAGAGATTGAGGGCTCAAGTGTTTTTCATTTAACACTTCTTTTTGAAAGCCCTTTTTCTAGCACAATTTTTTACACATTTGCCTCGGTACACGCTTTTACACAATTTGGAGCTTACAA
This sequence comes from Acer yangbiense, assembly GCA_008009225.1. Lineage (NCBI taxonomy): Eukaryota > Viridiplantae > Streptophyta > Magnoliopsida > Sapindales > Sapindaceae > Acer > Acer yangbiense. The sequence continues at coordinate 24,291 of VAHF01000104.1, read as the reverse complement.
TTGATTTCTATTAAGATATGCACCTTAACATGATTTATAACTAGGGAATGGTTTAGTGGTTGGTCTCAATTTAAGCAATGAAGTACACATATAGGGACATGGAAGTGTTTAGGCTAGATTTGGAGTTTTGCTAACACTATAGCCCAAAATCATTTCTAAAAATCCATCTAGCAAGGGAATACAAATTTCAACAAGTAGTCCACATATATGTTCTATGGCAATCAATGCAAAATTGATGTACAATGAGATCACTAAAAATTAAGAAACAAAATTCGAAGAGTGTTTAATGAGTAGAAACAATTACCCTTGAAACAAATAATAGCACGGTGTGTATAAAGCTATCTAGAGGGGGGGTGAATAGATTTTACGCTTTTTACCCAATTTTTCGTGTTAGTCAAAATTACGAAAATGCCCTCAAGATAATATAACCAAGCAATTGTAATATGGTGCGGAAATTAAAACAACACTTGGTTTTTACGTGGAAACCCTCACGGGAAAAACCACGGGCTATGTAAGTAAGCCACACTCGAACCTCGAATCCACTAAATGTGCAAACGATTACAACCTAATCCCGGAAGTAATCACACACCTACCTAATCCCGGTATGAGTGAACCTAGTCCAATTTGCTTGCGTTCTAAGCAACCTAATCCCGGATGCTACACACAAGACTTACTTTCTCTATGAAGAGAATATACAACCTATGTGAATATATAAAATATCCAAAATGCAATTAAGAGCTAGGTTACTCTATATGCTTATCTAGGATAGTGAATATGCAATTAATTCAATCCTAGATATTAAAAGCTAGATGACATGTCAAATAGCTTAGCTAAACATAGATTAACAAATCCTAGATAGCTATCAAAAATACAACACTCAATCATGTCAACACAACAATCTCTAATTTGTATCTAGAATATATTCAAGAGCATACAAATAATATAAGAGATGTCAATGATAAATAAAACACTAATTATGTATGATAATAGTGAAGAACTTACCAAAGAATATGTGTTGACCAAAACCCATGCAAGCAAGCATCCTAACTAAGCTAGAAAATGCTAGATGATATTTTGATGCATATGAGAATGGTTTTTGAGTGTTAAAAAGGTGTTCTTGATTTGATTTTCTCTCAAATGTCTCTCTTTTAAGTTTAGGGTTCTTAGAGTTAAAGAACATTAAATCTGAAAATGAGAAAGTGTGATATTTATAGACATCAAGAAAAGGGCAAGTGAAAAGACAAGTTTGCCCTTGAAACGCACCGTTCGGCGGTTTCAATCGGCGGCCAGGCCGCCGATAATGACCGCCGAATTGAGCTCGTGAAGAACAGAGCATAAACGGCGGTTCATTCGGCGGTTTCATGACCGCCGATCCTAACCGCCGAATCAGACCCGAGAGATCGAAATCGATCAGGTATGAACGGCGGTTTCGAACGGCGGTCGTGACCGCCGATCGTGACCGTAGAATTGCTCCTAGAAGCAAACGGCGGTTCCATTCGGCGGCCAGGCCGCCGATCATAACCGCCAATCACCAACAGAGGTGAAAACCAAGGAGAAGCCAAGGGCATTCTCCGTGGGCGGTCTTCGCGCAAAACCAAGCACATTCTAGTGCATGCGCGGACGTTTCCGAACACTATCGGGAAACGAATTACAAGACACATAAATACACAACAAGATATAACAATCAAAGTGCTAGTGTGTAATGTGACATATGAAGAGAATGCACACAAATGTAAGAATGCAAAGTGTGTGTGTGCTTCTAAATCTCTTCAAAGAAAGGTAAGCACATAGAAATTTACCTTCGGTGCTTATCAACACGAGGTCTTCAAAGGGCTTCGAACATTAAGACCGATACTTAGGCTACCCTTACAAAGAACCCCCACATATGGTTTGATCACGAAATAAGCCAATTAAAAACAACGGGAATCCTTACAATCTCCCCCTTTGGCTATTTCGTGACAAAACCATCACTCACAATGATTCCTCACAAAAAAATAGAAACTACGGGACTATAATGATATTCTACAATACAAAGAGATAAGATAATGCAACTTGAAGTCTTCAATTCTCTTGTAGAATAATCAATCCCTGAAAAGAGTTTCTAACATTTCTAATACAAGAAAAGTGTGAGATTAATCATGTGAGAACAATACCAAGCATTTGCATTTTTAGAATTTAGGCACAACATTACCAAATGTATGCAATGTATGATAAATGCAATGCTCCCTCTCAACGGGTTACTCCCCCTCAATGTATGTTTTCCCCAAAGTGCACAAAAGCTTCTATATTTTGCACCTCCCCTTACCATATCCTACTCCCCCTTTTTGTCATGATATAGGCAAAGGAGTAGTCCCCAATTGGGTCACTCATAGCAACGAGAGATAGAAGCATGCAAGATATGCATATACATATAAGTCACTTTATGCACTTCAATTAATTTGAGAGAAACAAGGAGATTTATTTTGAGAAAATGTGTGAATTCAACATGCTTTGCATACAAGACATATAGCATTCAAGTCCAAAATACAATGGTATTTGGCAAAGCAAATGACAAAGGTTTCTAATAAGAATTCAAACCAATTTCACCAATGTCATGGGAAAAGCAAGGATATAGAGATTATTGATTTCAATTTAAGAGCAACTATATCCAACTTTATAAGCGAAACATGGCATGAGCGACTTTGCACCCTACTTGATTTTTCCGGATAAAATTATCCGTATGATAGTAACCATGATCAACTAATAAAGAAAGAGAGACATTTGGAATGTAAGTTCCTTTGAATGGATACAAGATCCTTTATTCATTTTGAGTCTCATAAGTTTTCACACAAGTTTTGCATTTTTAAGAATATGCAATCATCAATTCATGCTTTTCATGTGAGCATGTTATATGAATTTCATGCTTTGTCATTTGTCATTAGCATGTTATTAAAGAATCATCATGTCATGGAGATAATCATAGGTCATTCAAATCATACTTCCAATGTAAATCTCCTAGTCCAAAAATGCATGTTTGAACATAAATATGACATGGATTGTAGACAAGCAAGGTTCACACTTATGGAATTTTAAAACATATATACATATGTACAACCAAGCTTACTCAAGCAATTAAAAGAAGAGGCATAAGATATTTCAAATTTTTTGCAAGATACAAGAATGCAAAATAGCTCTCTTTGCTTGAGTTCCCCATATGGGGTCAATCATCAACCTTCAACAATGAAGGTCATGAGGTCCTATAGACCTCCCAAGTCCATTTGGCTTGGATAAACCTATTTGAGACTTGATAGTCTCGTAGCAAGCGGGTTCATTTTTCCTTATCCACATAGGTGTGACATTTTTCTTCCTAGTGGTCAATTGTTCTAGAGATCTAGATGTCATAGGATCATGTAAATGAATTTCTTCCTTCCTATGAGTATGCATTCTAGCTCTAGCTTTCTTTTTCTCAATCATGCTTTTAACTCTACACATTTTAATGTAACGAAAGCACTTTGGTCTAATATGACCATCAACACCACAAAAATGACATGTAGGGACAAAGTTAGGAATCATACCATGTCCTTGTGCATGTATAGGAGCCTTCCCATGTCTTTGTGGTTGTCTTGGTTGTTGGATAGGATTTCTCCTTCTTTGTTGTTGACCAAGACTTGGTTGCTTCCACGGTTGAGTTTGCATGATTGGTCTCTTCCCTTGATGGATTTGAGTTTGAGGGAAGTTAGCATGAGGAACTCTTGTAGGTTGAGCTTGAGGTTGTCTTCTTGGAGCTACCTTCACTTGTGCACTATGAGAGCATTGTCCTAGCTCAATCTTCTTCCTAGGAGTTTGCACCGGTGAATCTTCTTTGTAGCTCAAGCTTTTGACAAACATGGTCTTGTTAGGAGTGGAGGACTCCTTACTATCTTCAAACCCAAGACCTCTCTTATCACACGGACTCTTTCCAACACTTAACATGTGGTCAAGTTTTTCGGTGCTAGAAACTATCCTAGTCCTTGATCCTTTAGCCTCTTCAAGCTCTCTTTTTAATTCTTCTTCATTCCTCTTAGATAAGTCTAACTCCTTTCTTAGCTTATCTTCAATATTCTTGGATCTATCCACTTGTTCACTTAAGTGGTCAACATGAGCTTCAAGGTCTAGATTCTCTTCTCTCAATCTTCGTATCTTTTCCTTGGTCTTCATTGCTAAGCTTTTAAACTCAGTGAGGTGTTTATCTAGAACCTTTTTCTTCACATATCCATGTGAGGAGTTAGATGAAGAGTCGTCTTTATTAGAGTCACTTTCTTCTTGACTCTCATTCTCTTCTTCATTGTAGGAGATCGGAAAGGCAAAATAGTTGTTCTCACAATCATTCAAGCTTGAGGGACTTCCTTCAACAACTTTCACTTTGTTGTCCCGCTTGTGAGAGCAACCTAATGCCAAGAATTTTGCCACAATCTCTTCATCACTATTACTTGAAGTGGCGACCTCCTCTCTTTCATCTTCCAAGTTAGCACATTCCTTGGAGATATGCCCGAATCCTCCACATTCGTAGCATTGAATCTTCTCTCTTGAAGACATCTCATGATATGGCTTGACATTCTTAATAGTGGACTTCTTCTTCTTGAAGTCATTCCCCTTTGAGCCATAATCACTCTTTTGAAGATTCAAGAACTTCTTGAATCCTTTGGCAATGAGTGCCATGTCTTCATATGAGTCATCCTCCTCCTCTTCCATCTTGGATGTCTTCAAGGCAATATCCTTTTTCTTCTTAGGAGGAGATGTGGTAGCCTTTCTTGATTCATAGGCTAGAAGTCTTCCAATGACTTCACTCGGCTTCATTTCCTTGTAAGTGTCATTTTCTTCTAAAGCCGTCACTTTGGGTTCGAACCTCTCGGGAAGTGATCGCATGATCTTTTGCTTGATTCTTCTATCCGAGTAAGGATCACCAAGTTGGTGACTTTGGTTCACAATGTCCATTAGTCTCACTTGGAAGTCATTGAAGTGCTCGTGCTCTTCCATCCTAATGGTCTCAAACCGAGTTTGAAGGACTTGAAGCTTTGAGTCCTTGACAACCTCGGTGCCTTCATGTGCAACTTCTAGGATGTCCCATGCCTCTTTAGCAATCCTAGTAATTTGAATAGTTTGTACTGATTTTCACTCACTGCACATCGGATGGCATGAATAGCCTTGTTGTTCCACATGGAGTCAATAAATTCTTGAGGACTCCACTGTGCCTTAGGCTTGAGAACTTCTTCTCCTCCATCCGTAGAAGTCATCATAGGTGGAGCATATCCATCTTCAACCGCCATCCATGCCCTATCATGGATTTGGCATATGTATGCTTCCATCTTCCCCTTCCATGAGGAGTAATTATCGCCGGTGAGCAACGGTGGCCTCACGCTCGACGCTCCCTCTTTGCTCATCCCGAAACCACTCATAGTGTTTGGATGAATGCAAATGAGATGAATGCAAAATGTATGAATAAATCAAAAAATCACACAAAATGCAAAACACACCAAAATGAGCAAGGATCACCTATGTATGTCTAGGAACCCGCTCTGATACCAATTGAAACAAATAATAGCACGGTGTGTATAAAGCTATCTAGAGGGGGGGTGAATAGATTTTACGCTTTTTACCCAATTTTTCGTGTTAGTCAAAATTACGAAAATGCCCTCAAGATAATATAACCAAGCAATTGTAATATGGTGCGGAAATTAAAACAACACTTGGTTTTTACGTGGAAACCCTCACGGGAAAAACCACGGGCTATGTAAGTAAGCCACACTCGAACCTCGAATCCACTAAATGTGCAAACGATTACAACCTAATCCCGGAAGTAATCACACACCTACCTAATCCCGGTATGAGTGAACCTAGTCCAATTTGCTTGCGTTCTAAGCAACCTAATCCCGGATGCTACACACAAGACTTACTTTCTCTATGAAGAGAATATACAACCTATGTGAATATATAAAATATCCAAAATGCAATTAAGAGCTAGGTTACTCTATATGCTTATCTAGGATAGTGAATATGCAATTAATTCAATCCTAGATATTAAAAGCTAGATGACATGTCAAATAGCTTAGCTAAACATAGATTAACAAATCCTAGATAGCTATCAAAAATACAACACTCAATCATGTCAACACAACAATCTCTAATTTGTATCTAGAATATATTCAAGAGCATACAAATAATATAAGAGATGTCAATGATAAATAAAACACTAATTATGTATGATAATAGTGAAGAACTTACCAAAGAATATGTGTTGACCAAAACCCATGCAAGCAAGCATCCTAACTAAGCTAGAAAATGCTAGATGATATTTTGATGCATATGAGAATGGTTTTTGAGTGTTAAAAAGGTGTTCTTGATTTGATTTTCTCTCAAATGTCTCTCTTTTAAGTTTAGGGTTCTTAGAGTTAAAGAACATTAAATCTGAAAATGAGAAAGTGTGATATTTATAGACATCAAGAAAAGGGCAAGTGAAAAGACAAGTTTGCCCTTGAAACGCACCGTTCGGCGGTTTCAATCGGCGGCCAGGCCGCCGATAATGACCGCCGAATTGAGCTCGTGAAGAACAGAGCATAAACGGCGGTTCATTCGGCGGTTTCATGACCGCCGATCCTAACCGCCGAATCAGACCCGAGAGATCGAAATCGATCAGGTATGAACGGCGGTTTCGAACGGCGGTCGTGACCGCCGATCGTGACCGTAGAATTGCTCCTAGAAGCAAACGGCGGTTCCATTCGGCGGCCAGGCCGCCGATCATAACCGCCAATCACCAACAGAGGTGAAAACCAAGGAGAAGCCAAGGGCATTCTCCGTGGGCGGTCTTCGCGCAAAACCAAGCACATTCTAGTGCATGCGCGGACGTTTCCGAACACTATCGGGAAACGAATTACAAGACACATAAATACACAACAAGATATAACAATCAAAGTGCTAGTGTGTAATGTGACATATGAAGAGAATGCACACAAATGTAAGAATGCAAAGTGTGTGTGTGCTTCTAAATCTCTTCAAAGAAAGGTAAGCACATAGAAATTTACCTTCGGTGCTTATCAACACGAGGTCTTCAAAGGGCTTCGAACATTAAGACCGATACTTAGGCTACCCTTACAAAGAACCCCCACATATGGTTTGATCACGAAATAAGCCAATTAAAAACAACGGGAATCCTTACAACCCTCTCAAATAAAAACGCTTATAGGCACAAAATTCTCACAAGGGTAGTCTCCACTATTCTCCTAAGCTAAACAAGAATAGAGTTCTATCTACCTCAACATCAAAAGATTGGCACTGTACAAGCAAATTAATAGTGATGCAAAGATCATACATGGCATGAATGATAGTCAAGATATAGACCTAAAAGCATACATGACATGTCTCTACCGGGAAGTGTAGATATTATCTCAACAAAATTGGACTTCATTTCCAAAATTTTCAATTTGAACAATTTTGTAGAGATTTGAAAATGTTCAACGACAAAACCTAAGAAAAACAACATCACGAAAAGTTGTCCACACCCCCAAACCTAAACTTAACATTGTCCTCAATGTAGCACAACGGAACCTTTTCCGCACATAAATTGGACAATGCTCAGCAAGACTCGGACATGAGAACAACAAAAATCACAAAGACTAAAAACAACAAAACAAAATAAATCCTAAGATCTAAGCACAAACAATTCGCACTCTTAGATCTAAACAAAAATAAAAATAAAAATTACAAAAATAGACAAGCAATGCATTTATCTATTAAGCTCATTGGTGGGAATCTTACCACCATACTACAACGACCCACAAGTGCATTACACTCAACACATGCATTCCACTTGATTTGAAGTACAAGACTAAGTCTCAATTCAATCCTCACTAATCTCAACACGGAGGAATTGATTGGAGAGACTTATGTTTGGGAAAGCAAAGTGAAGAGGTTACCTCTTGTAGCGTGCGTCGCGGTCTATGGGTTGTGCGGTCATCGACTGTTGGGAATCGGCGCGGGTTGATTCCTCCAGATGGTGCGGCGGCTTTGTCTCGTCTGGACGGCGGGTTCATTCCCGCGGCATGAGGTCGCCTTGAACTCGGCGAGTTCCTTCCATCTGGATGGCGGGTTATGTCCCGCGGCATGAAGTCACTGACTTCCTTCAGTACATTCCGCGGGTTCTGACCTTCTAGAAGGCTGGTTATGTCCCGCCGTTGTGAAGTCGCCGTGAGGTCCGGCGGGTTCCTTCCGTCTGGAAGGCGGGTTATGTCCCGCTGCATGAGGTCGCCGACTTCCTTCCACGGGTTCTGACCTTCTGGAAGGCGGGTTATGTCCCGCCGTTGTGAAGTCGCCGTGAGGTCCGGCGGGTTTCTTCCGTCTGGAAGGCGGGTTATGGCCCGCCTCTGTGTCTCGCCAAAGGTTCAAAAAGACCCCGGCGGCTTTGTTGGCTGGGCTCATTCCTGCGGACTTGACCCGCAGACTGAGGTGGCGGAAGGTCGTTTTTCTCGTTTTTGCCCTCTTCCTGATTCCGGACCTAAGAATCCTGCACAACACCAATACTCAAACAAAATCAAACGCATTTGCTTGATACGAAAATAAAAACAAATAAAACAAAAACATAACAACTACATTATTTGCTAAAACAAAATACATTTAACAAAAACCATCCCCGGCAGCGGCGCCAAAAATCTTGACGCGCCCCGAAACGGTCTATAATAAAGTATCCCCGGCGGCGCCAATAACTCGATCGGCGCACGCGGGACACGCGATAGTTCTATAAACTATCGTAAAATAAATGGGGCACGTTTGTTTTTCCGCAAGCGCACGGATCGTTACGATCGCATAGCGGCAAGTACGGTTCGTTCCACAGGGAATAGATTCGTTAACTGTATCTAGTTCTAGTGTTTATTAAAGCATGTAAAAGGAAAGCGGTGCGGTGTGTGCGGAAATGTAAATTAATTAACTAAGGTAGAAATGTAGCCGGGTGTCTTGGCTATCTAATTAATCTACTCCTAATTAAGTTAATCTACTCCTAAAGGCAAGACACCCTAACTACGAAAACAAATGTGGCTTGGAGATAAGCAAGATGTATAATACATATGGGAAATCAGTTCACCAAACACACTATGCAAATCTATGTCGATTGTTTAGCATGTTAATTCCAATTAATTCAGTAAAGGGTTCGTTCTCTTGATTGAGGAAATTACCCCGGAATCTTAATTAGGGAATTCCCGAAATCATGTCATCACTTTCCAATCGGAAGAGCGATTGTGTCTAGGGTTTAGACCCATTAAGCACAAGAACTATGAACCAAAGCTAAAGTGGCACAATTATGCACACATAAGCTATTTCCATTCCTTAAAGCTAATTGTTAAGATTATGCAATGAATGGTTATCCAAGCACAATCTCAACTCTTAATCACTCTTATTATTCTAAACACATACATAGTGAATCATACATCAACATACATAAATAAATGAGATATTTGATTACAACTACTCCTAATCATTTAGTTAATCTACTCCTAATCTCATTCATCATACATATTAACACATAATCATCCATACACATGAATATCATAACAAGAGATTAATCAATATACAACTAAGGAATGAATCAATACCAAATCAAAGCATAAGAACAATCATACATATATTAACATAAGTGTAGGTTACAATATTCCCAAATGGGTTATACATCAATAGAAATACAAAGATGAGCAAAGGGATTACCCTTAAGGACAAGCCTCCAAAGCTCTCCCTATCTATGAACATCTATGGCTTGCACACAAGCCACCTATCTCTACATCTCTACTCTCCATGGAAGGCTTTCCATGGAGGAAAATCCCCCATGGAAGGCTTGGAGTTGCTCTCTCTCTTTTGGTGTGTAAGAGCAAAAGCTCTAAGTTTTGTTGGTTGGTTGGTCACCATTTAGAAAGAGAGGAAAATAGTGATGTATATATAGTGGGAAGTGTATAGGGCAAGAATGGGGATTAAAATATCCCAAAATATCTGAAAATCCTCTTGAGTCGGCCAATTGGGCGAGCTCATTCACTCTGCCTTGCGGGCTTATTCTCGCCGCCGGAAGTCGCCTTGGAAAAAATGACGTTTCCCGCGAGCTTGAACCTTCTGGATGGCTGGCTTCTTCCCGCTGCATAAAACCGCCGTCTCCCGGCGAGTTTGGACGTTCTGGAACGCGGGAAAGAAGCCGCTGAACCAAGCTTGCGAGCTTGCATGGCCATGGAGTTTGGAGGATTTGGTGGAGAGTGGAACCTTTGCATGGGAGGCTCAAAGTGGGTCCACCGTGACCGGGAGAAGACCGGCTACCGATCTAGGCGGAGAACGGTCGAAAAAACCATTGAAAATGGCCGGAATAGGTCGGGTTGAAGTCGGGTCACGACCGGGTCGAACGCGGGTCGAACGCGGGTCGAACACGGGTCGGGTCGCCCGGCTGCAGCTTGAAGACGACGTGACGTCATCCAGACGTCACGCTGACGCGCGCCCATGCCAAAACGACGCCGTTTCTCTGCTGACGTGGCGCTGGTGCTGTGCCTTGCACGGATAATTACAATATGCACCCCTGATCTTCTCCATATTCACAGAATATTCAGTATTTTCCCGAATATTGCACTTTGACCCCTGAATTCCCCTGTTTTCTTCCATTTAGGTTATAACACCCACTCTGAGGGATATTTACCTACACATAGCTAAAACACATATTATATACACAAAAGTGCTCGGAAAACGAACACAAAAGCTAGGAATAGAGAGCGCTAAATGTGAACATTTGGAGCGCAATCAGTAGTCCCAACAACGGTTGGTTCTATAGTGTATCACGCGTAAGGTACCGCAATTGGTGCACTTGCCTACACAGTGGTTCTGTTTGCGATTTAGACCAGTGAGGTCTCTGTGTTGTACTGCGGCTGATGCCCCTTACCTAGACAGCGGTTCTAACCACGTTTACGTCCAGAGAGTGTCACGCAAATGTACCGCAGTCTGGACACTTGCCCTTACCGCAGTTTGATGCTCTGTTTGAGAACTTCTTCAAACGATATCATTTCATCTAGGGGTTCCTATATATACTTCATCCTCTTTCTTCCAACCATTTGTGAGCTCAAAAAATCATATTCTAGAGAGGTTAGAGCTCCTAAAGAGAGAAAGCTTCAAGGAAGCATCTTTGACTCTCCAAATCCAAAACCCATCTTCATCTTGCATCATTCAACATCTTTTGAGCATGGATCTTCTTGGTTTCATAACTAAGTTAGAACTTCATTGAATATCATGTGGTGTTCTTCTTACTCTCGATTAGGTTTTATTGCTTGATTAAATACCTTGACTCTCTTTATTACATATAATTATGAGTCTTGATAGCATGATTGGGTTTGTTTATGATAGCTTGCATGATTATGTTGTTTATACCTAAATAGTTAAGCCTTGAATGTTCTTGTGAGATTATTTGATGATTAGGTTGATAGATTCATGTTTATTTATATAGTCCAGCTTTCTTGAATGTTCATGTGTGTTTGTTTGACAATTAGGTTGTTAGATTTACTCTACACATCTAATCAAGTCCTCATGTATGGGCATGTAGGCATTGTTTGATAACTAGGTTGTTAAATTGCATTATAACATCTAGTTAGGCATTTTGTGTGTGGTCTTACACATTGTTGCATTTTGTATATTGTCATATATTCATTTAGACCTTTAATCCTCTTCATTGAGTCAAAGTCTTGTGGCTACGAGTTGTAGTTTCACAAGAAAGTTGTTACAGGTAAAAATAGTCGTGGCGGACACGTCATCATCATATAAGGCTATGCAAGCAAGAGTCAAGATAAGTCAAAAATCCCCCATGACGACTTGCTCGAAAAAAGAGTAAACGGCCCGACCACAAACAAAGACCATCGGCTCGGCAATTAAACCTCACTCAGGCACACACTCGGGCGTACTCGGGTATACTCGGGAATCGATAAAACAGATAGTCACCAGCGCTCATATTCAAAATGCAGGACATAATCAGCGACCAGCATCTCCACGATAAGCAACGGTGTGGCTGCTCAGAGTTCAAATAAGGAAACAGATAGTTTCTCCGCAAATAAAGGAAGAAGAATCATAATCAAACTTGGACTCAGCCAAATCAGGAAACATACTACAAAGAAGGAAACATAAATCCAACTAGGACTATGTTTCCGTTTAAGACTTGGGCACCACAACACCAAACCCTAGCAGCCACCTTAAAAACCTAATAATAACATGTATAAATACCCCCTCTATACGCGAATAGGGGGTACGCGAGAAATATTAGAGAGAGAGAGAGAGTATTCTTGTAACAAATTTTCATAGTGAATTTGGCTTCGTTGCTAAAGCAACAACCCGTGGATGTTTCTCTAATCATTGGAGTTTTACCTCGTAAATTGTTTGTTATTTTCTTCTTGATTCTTAATCGTTCTTGTTCATAAACTATAGCAATTCGAAAATAAATCATTGACTCGGTGACCACCAAAAATCACCGTCAACAATTGGCGCTAGAAGGAGGGGAACCCAAAAAATTTGTAACAACAATGGCTGGCGAAGGAGATGGTAGCAATTCCAGGTACAGTCAAGGCATGCCAAGTAATGAGCTGGAAGATGACACCGTGCTCAATACAGCTGATGCCACCCTAACAACGGCAGACCAGTCAGCCGCCCTGGCTGGTATTCAACGTTTCCCTACAACTAATGAAGAAATCACGCAACGATTCCGTGCTTCTCTGCAACAACTTATATCAGACGCAGCAAGGCAAGGAATTGACCTTTCCACCACGGAAGGTTTGATGTCGCCGCACAACCTGTCCGCCCCATACCAGCAAACAGCAAGATTGCATTCTGCAGTGGTGATACCAACGCCTGATGCACCCCTAAAGTCAAGACGAGATCCTACAGGCAGACCAGAGATATTATCCGAAAGAGTGGCCAGGAGAAGTAGGGAGCATAGAGAGGGGAATGATTCTGATAAAGGGTACGATCAAGATCGGATAGCTGAGGATCGAGATCACCCTAGGAGACGCAGTCACCGGAGAGATCGGTCATCATCCTCGGAAGTAAGTGAGCAAAATCATCATCGCAAGCGCCAAAGGGGCACAGTTCGGCTGCATGGCCTAAACCGAGATCGTAGAGAATTGAATCCGGAGGAAAGGAGCCAAAAACTGACCATAAATCAAAATTTCAATGCGATAGGGGAACCGGAAGGAGACAGAGACATACTTATACAGAGTCTGACCCGGGAAGTTCAGAATAATCGTCGACAAATAGATGCTTTAGTCAGGCGATATGGGCGCAACGAGCTGTCAGATGATGAATCCGGAAGCCCTTTCACCAATGGGGTCTTGAGGATGCCATTCCCGGAGAGATTTAGGATGCCACACATTGAGTTGTTCAAGAAAGATACCGATCCAAAAGAACACGTCCGGAGGTATAGGAGCGCTATGGCGCAATATGTCCACAATGACGCACTGCTGTGTTTGAATTTTCCTCAGACCCTTGGGGATCTAGGCTCCCGGTGGTTTGGTAGACTACCAGCAGCAAGCATAAGCAGCTTCGGCGAGCTGAGCAAAGCCTTCTCAAGGCATTTCCTCGGGAATGTACACAGGAAAAAATCAGTGGCTCACTTATCCCAACTCAAACAGGGAAAAGACGAGTCGCTGAAGAGATATCTGGGGAGGTTCGATCAGGAAGTGTCCGAGATTGGGAGTGCAAATGATGAAGCAATAATTGCCGCGTTCATCAACAACCTTCAGAACGGCCAATTGTCATTTGACCTCAGAAGAGCCTGACTAACCAGTTATGCTGATATGATGGACATGGCGGGGAGTTACGCCCTAGCTGAAGAGGAAGAAATTGCCACATGAGGTTACTTCGTGCATGGCGGTCGCCCGGAGGGATCCAAAACCAAAGACCAAACAAAGGCACCCGATACCAAAGGTGACAAACAGAAGAATAAAGCGCGGGATGGTCGGGATGGTCGGGATGGACGACGAGCATATGACCCAAAAACCGATCAACCGCGGCAGAGGTTCCAGGGTAGGTATACAAATTATACCCCATTGAAGAAAGATCAGGAAGAAGTACTGGCAATCCTAGAATAGAAGAACATGTCTAAAGAGCCGCCTAAGCAATCAACATATGCTCGGAGGGACACCACCAAATATTGCCGGTTCCACAAGGAGAATGGGCACGAGACATCCAAGTGTTTCCAGCTAAGGGACCATATCGAAACCCTCATTAGGGAAGGGCATTTGAAAGACATCGTCTTCAAAAAAGTGGACAGGGCGAATGGACAGAAGGATGGCCGACAGGACAGACGGGCAAGAAAATTTAGTCCCAAGAAAACCGAGGATGAAGGAGCGATTAACACCATCTTTGGAGGACCAGCGACTGGCAAAAGTAACAGGGAAAGGACCCAGGAAATCCGAGAGGCCATGGAGGCACGGAGAGACCTGGATGTCAATTCTATTGAACCCGACCCCAAGAGAATCAAGGAAGGCTGGGACCCGATCATATTCACAGAAGCCGACTCACACGGAGTAGATGTTAGGCCAAATGACGCACTGGTGATCAGCGCACGGATCGGTCATAGAGAGGTTCATCGAATTTTGATTGACAATGGGAGTTCAGCAGATATTCTGAGTACAGAAGTATATGACCAGCTGAGGCTAGATAGGAAGGACTTACAGCCATTTCCCACGCCACTTAGAGGATTTTGAGGAGTCGAAGTAAGGTCGCTTGGCACGGTGAAGTTACCCGTGAAGATCGGGAAGGCTCCTTACCAAAAAACAGTGCTACTCGACTTTGTGGTGGTGGATACAGAAAACTGGCCGTACAACGCCTTATTGGGCCGACCATTTTGAATAAAGCCAAGGCGGTGACAGCAACCTATGCCCTCATGATGAAGTTCCCGATCGAATATGGCGTAGGAATGGTCAAGGGGTCAAAGAGATGGCCCGAAGAGCAAACTTGTCAGTATACAAAGATAGGGAAGTACACCTAGTATACGCAGTAACAACCCAGCAAAAGGTTGGAGAACCTGAAGAGCAGGCAGAGGTGCAGAAAGAATTTGAATTGGATCCCAGAGAAGAGCCTGAGGATAGGAAAGATGAGCCGACTGAAGAAGTAGCGCTGAATCCAGAAGAGCCAAGTAAGACAGTGAAGGTATGGGCAAGTTTAAATGTACATGTCAAAACCCAGCTTGTCACGCTGCTAAGAAGTTATGAGGATGTTTTACTTGGGGTCACGAAGATATGCTGGGGGTGGACCCAAAAGTGATTTCACACAGCCTCTCCACAGACCCAGAGTCCCGACCAGTGGTACAGAAGAGAAGGTTGTTCAATCCAGAGAGAAGTGTCGCAATCAAGAAAGAAGTGGAGAAGCTACTTTCCGCAGGATCGATAAGGGAAGTCAAGTACCCGGAGTGGGTAGCCAATGTAGTATTGGTCAAGAAAAGAACAATCAATGGAGGATGTGCGTGGATTTCACAGACTTAAACAAAGCTTGCCTGAAAGACAGTTTCCCACTACCGAGGATTGACCAGTTGGTAGATGCAACAGCAGGACACGAACTACTTAGTTTCATGGATGCTTACTCGGGATACAATCAGATCCGGATGAACAAGGCAGACGAAGAAAAAAAAACATCTTTTACCACGGATCAGGGTTGTATTGCTATAAAGTGATGCCATTCGGATTAAAAAATGCTGGGGCAACGTATCAGAGGTTAGTGAACAGGATATTCGCTCGACAGATTGGGAGAAACATGGAGGTCTATGTGGATGACATGTTGACCAAGAGCACTACGGCGGAAAAACATCCGGGAGATTTGAAGGAAACCTTTGACGTCCTGAGGAAGTATAAAATGAAGCTCAACCCAAGTAAATGTGTATTCGGGGTACCATTGGGAAGGTTCCTAGTTTTCAAGTGCACCAAATGGGAATTGAGGTAAATCCTGAAAAGATCAAAGCACCAGAAGGAATGGCTTCACCAAAAACGTTGAAAGATGTACAGAGGCTGACGGGATGTCTTGCATCACTCAACCGTGAAAGTTCTTAAAATACTCGAGGTGTGTTTATCAATATAAAGCTAGAGGGGGGGTGAATAGATTTTAACAAATATTACCCAATTTTCGCATGCAAGTCAATTTTACGAAAATGCCCCTACTAGTCAAAAATACATACAAGTGTAATATAGTGCGGAATTTAAATAACACTTGATGTATACGTGGAAACCCAACCACTGGGAAAAACCACGGGCTGTATAGTGCGCCACACTCGGAACTCGAAATCACTAATTGAAATGAAGTTTACAACCTATGTAGACCTCGTCTAACATTCCGGTCTGTAACCCCTCACTTCTACCCAGCGGGCCTTTATTAGCAACCCTATTCCAATTTGCTTGAGGCCTAAGCACTCTTAGCCTCAAGACTTACTTCTCTAAGAAGAGAAACAACCTATGTGAATATATATATGAATATTCAAATAACAAACAAGGCTAGGTAACCTTAGATGCTTATCTAGGATGATGATATAATCAATTTAATCAACCCTAGATATCAATTGCTAAATGACATGTCAAATAGCTTAGCTAATCAAGATTAATTAAAAACCTAATTAGCTATCACAAACAACACTCAATTAATTTTCATCACAAATAATCTCTAACTTGTATCTAGCATATAATCAAAAGCATACAAGTAATTAAAGAGATGTATTAATATGAAAAACACTAAAGTAATATGAAATTAGTGAAGAACATACCAAATAAGATGTGATGATTCAAAACCATGCATGGATCAATTCTATGAAGGCATAGAAGATCAAATATGAAATTTGATGCAAAAGGGAATTGATTTGAGTGTTTAAAGATAGGTTCTTGATTTGATTTTTTCTCAAAAATCTCTCTTGAAAGATTAGGGTTCTAATTGCTCAAGAAAACTTATGCAGAGATTGAGAAAACAAGATATTTATAGACATCAAGAATTGGGCATGTGAAAAGACACTTTTGCCCCTGAAACGCACCGTTCGGCGGTTTTCAATCGGCGGCCAGGCCGCCAATGACGACCGCCGATGACGACCGCCGAATTGAGCTCGTGAAGAACAGAGCATTAACGGCGGTTTCATTCGGCGGTTTCTCG
Source organism: Acer yangbiense (assembly GCA_008009225.1). Taxonomy (NCBI): domain Eukaryota; kingdom Viridiplantae; phylum Streptophyta; class Magnoliopsida; order Sapindales; family Sapindaceae; genus Acer; species Acer yangbiense. The sequence continues at coordinate 7,161 of VAHF01000104.1, read as the reverse complement.
ACCGCCGATACAACCGCCGAATCAAACCCGAGAGATTAAAATCGATCAGGTATGAACGGCGGTTTCGAACGGCGGTCGTGACCGTCGATCTGGACCGTAAAATTGCTTCAGACCAATCTGGACTGAAACGGCGGTTTCATTCGGCGGCCAGGCCGCCGATCATAACCGCCGATCACCAACAATGGTGAAAACCAAGGAGAAGCCAAGGGCATTCTCCATAGGCGGTCTTCGCGCGAAACCAAGCACTAATTAGTGCAAGCGCGGACGTTTCCGAACAATGTCGGGAAACGAATTATAAGCACATATACACACACACAAGATATATCAACCAAAGTGCTAGTGTGTAAAGTGACATGTGAAGAGATGCACATAAAAATAAGCAAGTATGCAATCATAGCAAGAATGCTAAGTGTGTGTGTGCTACTAAATCTCTTCAAAGAAAAACAAGCACAAGAGATTATACCTTTGGCGTGCTTGTATCTTGAGGTCATGGAAGGGCCTTTGATCTTCAACACCAAACACTTAGACTACCCTTACATTCAAAACCCCAACATGTGGTTTGACCACGAAATAAGCCAATCAACAAAACGGGAATCCCTACAAACCGGTTCATAGCCAAATCAACAGACAAGTGCGCCCCATTCTTCAGAGCATTAAAAAAGGGAAAAAGGCTCGAATGGAGTACAGAATGTGAAGAAGCCTTTCAGAAATTGAAAGAGTATTTTGGGAGAGCACCCGTTCTTTCAAAACCGGTGGTGGGAGAAACATTGTACTTATACCTCTCGGTTACAGAAGTGGCGACAAGTTCGGTATTGATCCGATCAGAGGAGGGAATACAAAAGCCAGTGTATTACACAAGCAAGGCATTGCTACCAGTCGAAACCAGGTATTCGCCGGCGGAGAAAATGGCGCTAGCTCTGATCACATCAGCCAGGACATTAAGGCCATATTTCCAAGCGCATACAATAGAGGTGTATACAGACTGCCCACTGAAACTCATTCTTCAAAAGCCGGAGGTGTCGGGAAGACTGACCAAATGGGCAGTGGAACTCAGCAAATACGACATCAAATACACACCAAAAACGGCAATCAAAGGGCAGGCGGTATCTGATTTTATAGCAGAATTCACCGAGCCAGATGCCGAGGTAAGAAAGACAATGGAAGATGAACAGACTAGTAAATTCCAATGGAAATTGCATGTAGACGGATCATCAAACACACATGGCAGCGGGGCAGGATAGTCATAACAACCCCCGAGGGAGATACTGTGGAGTGTGCCATGAGGTTCGATTTCAAAGCAACCAACAATCAAGCAGAGTATGAAGCCTTGTTGGCCGGCCTAAGGGTCTGTATAGCATTAGGGGCAGACAAGCTGGAAATTTACAGCGATTCGCAAGTCGTGGTTAACCAAGTACTGGACGAATACCAGCAAGGGAAGAGCAATGATAGCTTATTTGGACATTGCAAAAAGGCTACTTAGAAAGTTCAAAGTGTATAGAATCTCTCAGATCCCTCGGGAAGAGAACGAAAAAGCAGATGCTTTTGTCCAACTAGCTTCAGCCACCACAAGTATAAGATCCAAAGCAATACCAGTGGCACATCTGACTAAACCAAGTACGGTAGAATCTGAGGAAATCATGATAGCAGAGATCCGACCAAGCCCAGGAGACTGGACATACCAACTCAGAAAGTACTTGGAGGAAAACATACTACCAGAGGATACTGTGGAAGCTAAACGCATCAAATACCGGTCAACCCGGTACACAATTCTGAGGGGAGAATTATACAGGAGAGGATTCTCGAAAGTGTTGCAAAGATGTGTGGCCGGAGAAAGAAACTGGAGAGATCCTAAAAAACGTCCACAGTGGAGTGTGTGGAAACCATACGGGGTAAAAGCCTAGCACACAAGGTACTTAGGCAAGGATTCTACTGGCCGACTCTGTTCGCAGAGGCGCAGCGATTCGCCAAGAGTTGCGAAACATGCCAAAGAATAACAAACGACATTCGGCAAACCCCGGAATTACTTAGAAGCTTAACCTCACCTTGGCCCTTCGCTATGTGGGGACTCGACCTAATAGGACCAATGCCCACAGGAACAAAGGGAGGGGCAAAGCACGCCATTGTGGTAGTGGACTATTTCACCAAATGGGCAGAAGCAGAGGCACTTGTACACATCACTCACTCGGCAAACACCACCAGCTTTGTCAAGAAGAACATAATATATAGGTTCGGGATCCCGAGTATCATCATAACTGACAATGGAACCCAATCGACAATAAAAAGTTCAGAGAAATGTGTGAAGAATTCAAGATCGCAAACTACTATGCATCGCCTGCTCACCCTCAAACCAATGGCCAGACGAGGCTGTGAATAAAGTGATCAAGCACACACTGAAAGCAAACTAGAGGCAAAGAAAGGTGGCTGGGCGGACAAACTACCCGAGGTACTATGGGCATACCGAACAACTGTAAGGTCGTCCACGGGTGAGACTCCTTTTGCGCTGGCATTTAGGGCAGAGGCTGTTATCCCAGCAGAAATAACTTTTACATCCCCCAGGATTCAGTTGTACAGCCCCGAGCACAATGTAGATATGCTGCAGCAGAACTTAGACGAGCTTGAGGAGATCAGAGATACATCGCAAGTAAGAAATTCCGCTTACCAGCAAAGAGCTGCGAGGTACTACATTCATTCCCACGTCCGGGAGCGGAGATTCCAACTCGGAGATTTAGTGCTAAGAAGAGTATCCCCAAATACCAAAGACAAATCATCGGGATCTCTCGCCGATAAATAGGAAGTGCCATACATCATCAAAGGAATAGTAGGGCACGGGGCTACCTGATAGCCGGACCAAAAGGTAGCCTGGTACCCCGACCATGCAACGCATAGTATCTAAAGATCTTTTATCCCTAAGAAATCCGACTACGGTTCTATGATTAATTTATTCTGCTTTAGCTCAGTTTTTAGTTTCCGCTTCAATTATTTCAGATTTATTTGTTGATTTCATAATCATGTTGATCATCTAATAAAGTTCAGTTTCTAGTATGGAGTAATTCAGTGGAATCAATTAAATCCATGAGCAACATTTCAACAACGGCCACTCAAAAGCCGACCAAATAAACACCAAAAAGATTTAGGCGCTATAAGGCTGCGAAAGAGCGGACGAGTAGCGCTCGAAGGGCGAAAAAGCTATGGTAGCGGCCCGCCTAGTTAAGGCGATACGAACGCATCCCGTAGCAAAAAGGCAAAACCGAGGCACCAGAATAACTGGAAAAATGCTCGGAGCGCCGCTAGAAAGACTAGTGAGATGCGCAGCTGTGTTGGCCGGTACAAATTGTAAGGATTCCCGTTCTGTGATTGGCTTATTTCGTGGTCAAAACACATGTTGGGGTTTTGAATGTAAGGGTAGTCTAAGCGTTTAATGATTGAAGATCAAAGGCCCTTCCATGACCTCAAGATACAAGCACGCCAAAGGTATAATCTCTTGTGCTTATTTTTCTTTGAAGAGATTTAGTAGCACACACACACTTAGCATTCTTGCTATGATTGCATACTTGCTTATTTTTATGTGCATCTCTTCACATGTCACTTTACACACTAGCACATGGTTGATATATCTTGTTGTGTGTATATGTGCCTTATAATTCGTTTCCCGACATTGTTCGGAAACGTCCGCACTTGCACTAATGAGTGCTTGGTTTCACACGAAGACCGCCTATGGAGAATGCCCTTGGCTTATCCTTGGTTTTCACCATTGTTGGTGATCGGCGGTTATGATCGGCGGCCTGGCCGCCGAATGAAACCGCTGTTTCAGTCCAGATTGGTCTGAAGCAATTATGCAGTCAAGATCGGCGGTCACGACCACCGTTCGAAACCGCCGTTCATACCTGATCGATTTTAATCCCTCGGGTTTGATTCGGCGGTTGGATCGGCGATCGCGAAACCGCCGAATGAAACCACCGTTAATATGCTCTGTTCTCACGAGCTCAATTCGGCGGTCGTCATCGGTGGCCTGGCCGCCGATTGAAACCGCCGAACGGTGCGTTTCAGGGGCAAAATTGTCTTTTCACTGCCAATATTATGTCTATAATATCTTATTTTCTCAATCTCTGATCAAGTTTCTTGAGCAATTAGAACCCTAAACATTCAAGAGAGATTTTTGAGAAAAAAATCAAATCAGAACTCAACTTTAAACACTCAAATCAAATCCCTTTGCATCAATTTCATATTTGATCTTCTATGTCTTCATAGAATTGATCCATGCATGGTTTTGAATCATCACATCTTATTGGTATGTTCTTCACTAATTTCATATTACTTTAGTGTTTTTCATATTAATACATCTCTTAATTACTTGTATGCTTTTGATTATATGTTAGATACAAGTTAGAGATTATTTGTGATGAAAATGATGAGTGTTAATTTGTGATAGCTAATTTGGTTTTTAATTAATCTTGATTAGCTAAGCTATTTGACATGTCATCTAGCAATTGATATCTAGGATTGATTTAAATTGATTATCTCATCATCCTAGATAAGCATCTAAAGGTTACCTAGCTTGTTTGTCATTTCAATATTCATACATATTCACTTAGGTTTGTTTCTCTTCATTGAGAAGTAAGTCTTGAGGCTAAGTGTGCTTAGGCCTCAAGCAAATTGGAATAGGGTTGCTATAAAGGCTCGCTGGGTAGAAGTGAGGGGTTACAGACTGGATTGTTAGACGAGGTCTACATAGGTTGTAAACTTCATTTCAATTAGTGATTTCGAGTTCCGAGTGTGGCGCACTATACACCCGTGGTTTTTCCCAGTGGTTGGGTTTCCACGTATACATCAAGTGTTATTTAAATTCCGCACTATATTACACTTGTATGTATTTTTGACTAGTATGGGGCATTTTCGTAAAATGACTTGCATGCGAAAATTGGGTTATAATAGTTAAAATCTATTCACCCCCCCCCTCTAGCTTTATATATTAAACACGCCTCAAGTATTTAATACTTTCACAAATTACCCCAACGATTCGGCGAACCCTTGCACAGATAAAACCAAGAGACGTCCCAGGTGACTTGTGCAAGGATCTTAACGTATGGTCGTGGCGAGCCTCGCGTAACGTTAAGGTATAGCAACCTTAACAATCGAAGGATAAAGCCAGTTACATAAGATACTCGGCTAAAATTAGTTACCAGTTAAATAAGATACTCGGTCTAAATTGATTAAAAAAAAGCCGTTACATGAGATACTCGGCTAAATTAGTTACCAGTTAAATAAGATACTCTTCTAATTGATTAAAAAAGCCATTACATAAGATACTCGCTAATTAGTTACCAGTTAAATAAGATACTCGGTCTAAATTGATTAAAAAGCCAGTTACATGAGATACTCGGCTAAAATTAGTTACCAGTTAAATAAGATACTCGGTCTAATTGATTAAAAAGCCAGTTACATAAAATACTCGGCTAAAATTGGTTTACCAGTTAAATAAGATACTCGATCAAATTGATTAAAAAGCCAGTTATATAAAACACTTGGCTAAATTAGTTACCGGTTACATAAGGCACTCGGTCAAAGTAAAGATAAGGATCCCGAAGGACCCATGAATCGAAGATAGCCAAGTACAAGCGGGCGAAACGAATCCAGATCGTCCCATTTATGCGTTTATCGTGCAGTAAAGAAAAGAATTTTATCCTTAATGTATATATAGGAAAAGTGAATACAAGTATAGTTACAAAAGACCAAAGGCAATCTAGTAAAACTCAAGAGGGTGGCGCTGGGGGTTGCGAGCTGCTTCCTCTAACACATCCGGGTCAGGCTCCATCATATATTCACTCAACAGGCTGTCGTCCGAGGGCCACACAATCACATCCTCCACCTCCTCGTCGTCCATCCAGGCACTATAATCAGTCCCGGGGACAGTTCCCAGGTCGGGTTTCTCATTGTCGATCCCCGCCTTCTCACAGGCATAAAAGGTGGAGAATGATTCGGCAGTAGGAACCTCAAGGTGCATGGGATGTGGCGCTTTACCTTTACTTCTACAATATACCCGCCACTCTCTCATCTGGATCCGAAGGGACTCCAGAGATGTGTCCACATGCTTCTTGATTGAAAGGCTCCAGTTGGCCCTGGCCAGATCAGTCGCCCTATTCTTCTGGTTGAAGAATTCCCTAGCCGAGACCATTCCCCGCTGGAGCTCCCGCAGAAGTAAAGCGTCATAAGCTGGAGACCTCTTGAAACGATCTACCCCCTGTATTTCCAGTTCTAGCCTAGCTTCCTTTGATAGGGACTCGACTGTCAAGGCCTGACACTCCAAGTCTTCAATTCGGCGTTCATAAGATGACTTGGCGTCCTCAGCGTTCTGCTCAACCCGAGCAAAGCATCCTGAGTGGACGACAGCTGATCCTGTAGAGTTTTGACCTCCTCAGCAGTGAAAGATGCTCGTTGTTCAGCCTCCATTTATCGTGCCAGGCATTGATCTAGGAGCACCTGACTCGATTTGGCCCCCTCTTGGCAAGCTAGCTCAGCCCGAGAGCGATAATCCTCACTCTCCTTCAATTAGGCTTCTAGCCGCCTTATTCTATCTGCCTGGGCTTCACCGGCCTGGCAAGCCCTGGACATCTCGGCCACCATCTGCAGCAAGTCAACAGCAAATAGAAGTAAATAAAAAGAGGAGGAAAATGAAATTATGCATATAACCCAAGGCGTTACTTACGTAGGAAGCACTATTAAAAAATTACAGAGTCGATCAGATACGGTCCCGGTCCTGATGACTCCAATGATCCTCTCTAATGTAGGCTCGCCTGAAGCCATGGCCCTTAGCATGTCTCGGGGGTTAGGATCATCGATCAGGGGGAGGAACCCAAACCATTTACACCCGGCTTCGGGGAGTCCGGCAGACGAGGTCGCCCGAGGAAGGTCGGTTGAGCCACCACCGCTATCCTTGATCTGCTCCCGTGGAGGGGTCACGCTCGCATCTTTTCCAACTCCCCTCCCCCTTATCGCCTGAAGAAGAATCAACATATGCAACTACTCAGGGGATCTTGGGGTAGGACGACCAGAGAAAACGAGGCCTTTCCTCTTCCCATGCTGCCCTCGCTTCAACGTTGCTATCCCCGGGGTTAGGAGTTGGATCAACAGGAGTTAGAATCTCTGGGCAGTAAGATTCGACTT